>CAUYSK010029582.1:0-44808 GCA_963575035.1 Avahi laniger | reverse complement strand
AGGTTGGTGCTGGAGGAACTTCTGGTGGAAAATCATTTAGTTCCGTGGTGGTTCTCACCTGCATGTGTGCGTGTGTGTGTGTGTAAGACAGAGAGAGAAGTGGGTTGTGATAAAAAGCTTGCAAAAACTCAAAGCTATAGGAGGTGAGACATAAAGAGAACACAGCTAACATACAGAACACGGCTAAGCAAAAGGAGTGTGTGGCGGGGGGGGTGTTCTAGGGTAGGAAGCACGGAGTGTGGGGGTCTGGGTTTAAGTCTCTCCTTCTGCAGTCTGGGAAGTTAGCAAGATGGGGGAGGAGAACATTAAAGAAGGGAGAAAGTTGTTGTTTTACCTTATGTAGAATTCTTTTGTACTCAAATCCCCTTTATCAGGACCCAGATGTTTTAAAAATGATGCCAAACTGTGATAAAAACAGATGTACATGCAGGAAACAGAACACATCTAGCAAGGAAGACTGTTGGGTAATTCGGTTTATTAACGACACATTCTGTGTAGTAACTATTTGCAGATGATCATTAAAATATATCCCCAACAGTCATTTCTTTTGGTTGTCATTGTTTTCAAAGTTTCATCTCCAAAATCTCTTAAAACCACTTCCCTGGCCGGACTGAAAAAAAGTTACAATCAGACAATTATTTAACCCTAAATGGGCATAAGGACGGAGGACAATATGGTTTGAAGATTTCCATCCTTATGTGTTGGAATCCAGCACAAAAAGGATGCCTGCCACTTCCACTAACAATTTGGAGCATGGTAAGATCATTCTGAATTGGTTATGCCCATTTAACTTAAATCATTGAGCAAAATTTTAAACCCAATGACCTTGATATAACTTTGTATTTGTGATATATAACCATCCAAAGCCACCTGGCCTATTCCAGGAGCGGGACTGTGGGGTAATGAGGGTGAAGGCTGATTGCATTCAACTTCACTTCCTCATTGGCAGTGGCAATGAAAGGTCCACTTATTTGAATCAATTCAAAAAACCTGCAGGGAAATTCTGTACTGTTGATATAAAAATATGATCCAGAATGCAATCTTAAGGAATCTTAAAATATCATTGGTCATGTAGGCTGTCTCAAGACAGGTAATGTATTATTATGAGCCCCCATTCTATAGATGAACCGACTAAACCAAAAAAAGATAAAAGCAACTAGGATCATGAAGCTTATAAAGGATGAAGGAATGCAGAGACCAAACCCAAGTATTCCTGAGTGTTCTTACCGCTGTATTGCTTGGGGTCTTCCCCATCTTCACTGCTTTTATTCAAGAATACAGTGTGTGTTACAAGTCAGGTATCAGATGTATAAATAGGGATCACACCTGAAAGAGACCTGCACCGTTTTTCTGTAGGGCTGGACTGCCTAAATTATAGTCCATGCAACTGAATCCAGTTGGTGTGATGTAAGTATAAACTCACTGCACAATTCATGCATAAACTTAGCAATAATAGAAAATACTTTCCTTCACATTGCCTGGTGATTCAGGTAGTGGACATCTATCAGCCTCATGCTCAGGGAAGATGAACAACAGGTCTGTCAACATTATACTTCATGGTGTGCCAGTCACGAGCTTTTCACGGAGAAGTCAGTTGTTTTGTTTTTCTTTTAATGACATATTTTTATGTAGTTAGGAAGGGGTGTGCCCACTCAGAGTTGTGACTATGACACCAGGAAGGATACCATTAGAGTGAAACCCATGAGGCAACGACCTTAAGTACAGGTGGTTGCCACAATGTCTATTATTAGGATCAATGAGATACACTCAGATATTGCCAAATGGCAGGATGGAAGGCCAGTTACCCCTGACAAAGGGCAAAGGCATGCTATAAACACTTGCATGAACAAACAGCCTTAGCAGCAACCACAACCAGGAGAAAAATTAGAGGAAGTTTTCCACAACAAAGAAAGTATTATTCTCCTGTGGTCACCCTTAAATTCATCCTTTGTTGTAGAAGACACTGAGACTCCACCATGGAACTGTGGTGTCCCACCCAGCATCCTCTCTGTGGGCCAAAGTGGTGGAATAAATCGATTCATAGTGTTCCTTCTGACTAGGGATTCCACATCTTCTGTTCAATAGGAAAGAGTTCTCCAAAGAACAATGAGGTACAATGGGCCAAGCTGACAGCCAGTAAAGCAGATGTGGGAGATATAATTCCCTTTCAGAGGTGGGCACCGCCCCCCCTCCCCCATCTGTCCTAGGGCAGGAAAACTACCTCCGGGCTCCCACTTCTTCATCTTCATGGCAGGGCTCCGTGCTGGCCTTGGTGGTGACTATCACCATACACGTGCATATAACCTTTCCATGAGGCTGCTACTGCTTTTTGTTTTTCCAAGGTATGGAAACCAAAACTTGTTTGCTAAAGGAAATGAAAAACTTGCAAGAAGACACATTTTGGTTGTGTAACAGACATGGATGGTGCCAGACAACTGTCTGGGTTCACATAAAGTCAGAAGGGGAATTACACAAACAGGGATAACAGGGAATCTAGGTAAACCCTCCTGCTGGGGAGGCCTCCATCATCCTATGATTCTACAAATGCTCTCTCCCCACCCACTCCCACCCCCAGTTGGGCTATTAATCATCTCTGCCACATCATCAAGGTGTGTCCAGACTGCTTTTTGCCTTCTTCATATCAAAGTATATGAGATTCAAAAATATTTGTGAATTCAACAAGGATGTCTATTAAGAATCTCTTTCAGTTCTCTGGCAGAATGAGGTGGGATATAGAAAAGTAATAATACCATAATTTAGTAAACTCTAACAAAGTGATAGGCACTGAGAGTATAAAAGGTGACTAAGATATGGCCCCAGGTTTAAGGGGCTCACGATCTGTGAACAGCCTCACAGGCAAATAAATAACACAGGGCCAACACTATACTAGAGGGAGCCACAGAGTGTGTAGAAGCCACAGATATTGCCTGCAATCCTAAGGTATGTTTATGCCGTTTCTCCCGCCTGTTTTTAAACTGGCAGAAATCCTTGAAAAGAACATGTTGTCCTCAGAGGGTTCCCATCCTGCTCCCCTTCACCCGGTCAAGTAAGAATGAAAGAAAACAATTACAGGTGGGGTTCTGAGTGATACAATTTGGTATAAGTTAAGTTAAGCTAGCAAAGCCCATTTCTGAAAGAACTTCCTGTAAACAAGGTACTATGACTGTCTCCAGCTCATGATGAATAAATGAAATAATTGATCACAACAGACACATTGCCTAAATGAAAATGGCTCACACAATAATGTGTCTTCTATTTTTCCTGTTCTAGGGTGTGGTTAGGTTGACTTTCCCTTGGTAAAAGGGACTTTTGGGTCTGACAACATAAGGTTAAATGCAGTTGCAAAGGTGAAAGGATCCAGCCAGGAAGTATTTGCTATTTGATAAGGGGAAAAAATCCCCTTGATATTACAAAATAAAGCAAAAAAACAAAAACCTGGGTGAAAACATTTTTGGCTCATTGGCTTCAATTTTAAATCCTGCGATTATCTCAGCTTTTCCCAATACTTTCTCATTAGCAGATATTGTGTAAAACACAACTACAATTGAAGATAACACATGCTGCTTTCCTTCTCCCCTCCTTCCCAATCCAGAGTCCTGCACTGTGAACAAAGCCATGGGAATATAGAAATGCTCATTTCATTCTCCTTTTGAGCTTCTGCCATCCAGAAGTACATCCAACTGTACATAGAGAGAGGTTTTTAAGCCCTGCAAAATGGTTTCCCTTGCTATGGTTTCTCCTTCTGCTTATAATGATGAAAAACTCAATACTTTCCTTCTTCCTCAGATTTTATTATAATAGATGAATTCAAAAAACACAATCTGAAAATGAGCTTTCATATTTAAACCTGAACTTGAAGATTCAAAAGGGAGCATTTGTGGTCTTCAATTCTCTCCAGAAGTAAAGGCAGGGCTGGAGGGAAACAGAGACCTGGGAGAGGAGAAAAGAACCCCCACTCCCAATCTTCTCCTAAATTCTGTTTCTATTGAGTTCACTGGCTCTCCTCTTTCTGCTAGTAAAAATCGGTTAGTTACAGGTGATGAAATTATCTATGAAAGTGATTAAAAAATAGTGACCAACAGTCCTTTCCAAAATTGGGGCAGAAGTAGAAGCAAAGAGGGAGTGGAAACGCCTCAGGTTTGTTAATACTAACTGTACAACTGCCTTATCATGTACACTCAAGAATACTGAGAAAGGACATTTTGGAGGAAATGTCAGAAATAATAATAGCTAATACATTATGAAGTGCATGCTCTGTTCTTCAAAGAGCTCTATACTTATTAACTAATTTATTTTTCACAATCCTATGAGGCCCCGAGGATTATTAATCACATTTTACAGGTAGGGAAACGAAGTCAATGTCAAGTAACTTTCCAAGGACACGCAGCTAGTAAGCTTGTATCTGAAACCAGGTAGTGTGGCTCCAGAACCTGGTGTGTTGTTTTGTTTTGTTTTTTTACCATTAGTTAGCATTTCCTCTTTACAGTTTAACACCCATTTCACAAGAAATTATTGAGCTGCCTATGCATAGTAAGATGAAGGGAAAACCTAGCAGGGATATTCCAAGGAAGTTAAAATAGGAAGTGGCTAAGGTTAGAAGTACCACCAATTGAAGCACTGAGGGGCTAGTCACAGATTGTCCAGGGCTCCTGTTCAAACAGTCAGGAAACAACCTTGAGGCAGAGCCCCTAAGATCTTCCTCCCTTGGAGCTGAGAGCAATGCAGCATTTCCCCAGAAGGACCCCTTTGGGAAATGAGCCATCGCTGTAAGGGGGGCATTTCCTGCCCCAGGCTCCCTAAGTCACACTCCTTCAGCTCCTGAGCTGAGCGATGGATGCCAGAGCCAGGACATTCCCGCCCTGACTTGAGTTTTTGCCATTAGACAATTGATTCTAGAGCAGCATCCACATCAGAATCGGTGCTGAGCCCCTCTGTTTCTCATTTCATCTGTCTTTCTCATTTGTACTATCCTGGGAATACATGCTGTCCTTCTCATTTCACAGGACAACCAAAGGACAGCCTCAGAAGGGGCCTGAGTGAAGAGCCAGTGAGGGGTTCTCAGCCCAGGCTGGGAGTTACGGAAAACGGCTGTGCATCTAAACTGGGAAAGGGAGCACACCAGGAGATTCCAATATTGTTCAAAGGGATGTAGATCTTTTTTAACAGTTTATCATTGATATTCTGATTCAACTCCTTCATTGTGCAGCTGGGAGGCTGAGGCCCAGAGGGGAAAATGGCTTAGAGTGGACCATGGAGCTGGTGAAAGAAAAACTCAGACCAGACCTTCTGTCCCAGCCGTGTCCCATGCGCTAAAGGGTAGCATCTGGACACTCAGCCTCCAGGGGCTCTGTTCAGACTCCCTCTGCCAACCTTCCAGAGACAGTGCTCAGGGGGTGTTTTCACGGAACTCTATCTTCACCCCTCGCTCTCTTAGATGGCAAATCCCTTTGAACAGCTGGAAGATCAGAAGTTGCTGGCCTCACCCACCACCTCATGCTCGTTTCTATATTGCTTTTCTTTCCCACTGCCACCTAGACATCAAGCTTCCTCCTGCATTCTTCCTTTCACCATCCTCTCCATTTCTCTCTGTATTTGATTGATTGCAACTAGCTCCTGTGGGCTCTCAGACTGCCGATGGGATTGGGGCCAAACCGGTATCCACAGCACTTGCTTTTTCACTGACAGCTTTTCAGGGCCTGCCTTTTTGGGGGTCTGATCCCATGTCCCTCTTTCCATCATTCATGGGGTTAGTGGAAGGGCTGTGTGCCATCGTGGGGTGTCTGCTGCTGGCCTATGAAGTTCAATAAGGCTGCATTCTACATCTAGTGGGTCAGCCCCCAACATCCACATAGAATAACTAAGTGGTTTAGCTTAGCATCCACTCCCCAGACTTCTCCCTCAGTGCCCCAGACAGATCTGGCTTCAACTAGCCTGGTTCCCTTCCTACAGGGATGTTCAGCCATAAGGTAGCCTCCACAGCCACCACTGCATCGAAACAAGATGATATAATAACCACTCCTTCTTGAACACTCGCTATGAGACAGGAATCTTGATAGGTGCTTTGCATATATGATCTCAAACTTCATAAGAAACCTGTCAAAGGTGGTTGTTATCACCACTTCCTCAAGTGGATCAGTTTTAAGCAATTTGTCCCTGCATGGTTATAACATGTGAAGTTGGGGCTGAAACCCAGCCCAGGTCTGTCGTGGGCAGCGCAGGCCAAGCGCTTCCCACCACAGCATCGGTGTCTTTGGCCTAGTGTTATAATTCAGTCTAACTTCAGGCATTGTCCTGGGAGAACCTTCTAGTGAATTAATCTGTCACACCATTGCAATACGGGGAGCTGCTTCCTTTATCTCTCAATGGCGTCTGTTCACATGTCTTGCCTTCCTGGTCCTGTGCCATGCCCTGCTGCATGCGCTTCATACCTGGCAAGGTTCTCCTTTCTTCTGCTGGCTAGGACCCTCCTCTTCTCCTGAAGTTTCTCTAGAGGAAGTCATTAAAATTGACAGAGGACCAGGAATTTCCTTCTCTGCTCTTGCTGTTCCCTCTCTCTACTCGAGTTTTGTTTTCTCCATGGATGGGGCTGTCCCAAGCTTGCCTCTTCCCCTTCAAGCCTGAAATTCAGGCTCCTTCGTCAGGTACTTCAGTGAAACATCAGCTCCTGGAGGCTGTCAGTCTGGTTCTTGGTCGGCGCCACGGATTGCCTTCCTGCCAGCTGGTTTCTATTCTGCTATCATCAAATAATATGTGCTGGACAATTTTCTTTCCAATTAAATTTCTCCCCTCCCTCCCAGGCAACTGACAACTTAGCTTGAATCTTACTATGCCAGAAGTCGGTGGCATCAGCAGTGGGGATGACATTTTTCAGTCAGGAACAGAGCTGAGACTTCATCAAAAGCCATAGACTTGTCAGGAACAGAACACTGACCAGAATCTCAACTTGAGACAGGGTATGGTTTTTCTTAGAGTTTAGTAGTTTATCCATCACACCAGAAGTTCTTAAACTTTGCTTCAAAAGTAGAACTGAGATGATATTTTACTAAAATAAGAATGGTAGTCTTCTAATTTACAGAGAAAAAAAAGATAATGAGTAGACTTTCTCACTTTTGTTTCACAAAATTTTCTAAACTTTTAAGATATCTTTTCCTACTTATCTGAAAAAAATTAATAATTCACAACAAAATATTATCAGAAATTTACAAATATAGCTTTAAATATTTGATGGACTGGGCTTTTTTGGTATTTTGGAAATATGCATATATAATAAAATGATGGTTTTCTGCTGGTAAAATTACTATATTCTACAATGAAATTTATTATATGAATATTTAATTTCATGATTTTCCCATCAGAACCACTAGACTGAATTTCCTAAAGGAACCGGTGGCTGGGGGAGGGGTACCTGAGTTTTCCACTTCCTTTTTAGAATGATTCAAATGCAAGATCAGCCTTGGGCAGTTTGGATCAGAGCACCTGTCCTGGCTGCCTAGGGTGTTGGGGCTTCTTCCAGGCTGCTAGAGAAGTATCTGTGCCAGGTAAGAGGAGACCCCCAGGAGGAGCCAGGATGGGGAGAAGAGGCCAGAGCTGGCTCTCAGAAGACCACAAGCCCTCCCGCACTGTTACCCATCTGCCCAAGTTCTTTTTTGCCTTTTCCTGGATGTCTTTCCTCTCTTTTATCTCCCCTGGTTTTCTCCATACGATGATTTTATTCAGCTTGGGAAGAGGCAGCATGGCACTGTGACTGGCCTTGAGTTCCAGGCCACTACAGTCTGGAATCTCCTACTCACTTTCCATGATGCCAACACCTTTGGAATAGAAGAGGAGAGAAAATAACTGTTGCCTGGCCATGTAGAGTGGTTGGACATTTTGTGAGTACTTCTCTTCAATGAGTTACAAATATATTGAAACATTCAGAAAGTAACCACCTTGTCTTACCAAATAGTCAAAAGGCAAAGGCCTCTGGGCTGGCCCAGGTGGATGCTCCCCGTTCAGGCCGCCATTGCTAGGTTCTGCCCTGTCTTGCAGAAATACTAAACTTGATTGCAAACCTACTTGATAGCAAACTGTCTCTTCCTCTGGGTGTATGAAAAATGAGAAAGGTCACCCACTGATTTCAGTAGTGAAACTTTTGCTCATGGAAGGCCAGACATGTAGTGTGGTGGGGCAGCATGCAGACAAGCAGGAAGCTGCGTGTCGCAAAATTACTTGTCCTTCGTGAAACTGGAGGTACGTGGTCACTTGTTTGCTCTCTGCCCAACAAAATCAACAAGGTCTCCTTGAAAATTTGAAGCAAGGCCTGTGAGGGCTGCAGCCTCTTCTACAGGGCTAAGTGGGCAGCTTAATTTAGTCAGAGGAAGAAGAGAGTAGGGTCCAGAAACATGAGAATTACCTGGTGTGATGCTCACACTATCTATCACCCCCTCCCCATTCTGACTTCATTGACCCAGATTAGGATCAGAGTCTCGGGATTGTGTAAACCAAACCCAGCTGGTTGGAGTGGGCAGGCCCTGTGCTGAGACCCACTTGTTCTCTTGGACATACTGCCCAAAGCCTCACTCAGAAGCACAGTGGCCCCTCTAAGCTCAAAAGAAAAGGGCCTCTTTTCTCTCATTTGCTGGCAGACACCACGTCCCCAACGCCTCGTATTACTCACAAGCTCTCAATACAGGAAATAGAACAGCTCTTAAGGCCTGCATTGTCAAGAAGCCTAAATCAACCTCTCACTGGGCTGGTGCATAGTATGGGACACAAAAAACCTTTAGCTCAGAGCCTCAGAGAGAAAGCCCTACAGATCCCAGGCAAGTGGCTTAACCTCTCTAGTTTCAGCATCCTCAACTGGAAAATAGAATGTTGGACTCACTGGACAATCTCTGAACTCTTTCTAGCTTTAATGAACTCTTTCTAGCTTTAAAAGTATGTAAGTTTATGGTGTTTTATCCAATGCATCTGATCACTGCAATCTGTACTAATCCTGGACATGAAACACACCATCTCCAGGGGGTCTGATGTGTCAATTCTTGGTTTTAAATGCTAAAGACTTTTAAAGTTCTCTTTGTAGCTAAATTTCACCTTGAATGTATGAGATGAAGCAAATCAAGTCTGGTCAAGGCTTGTCCTGGAGAAAGATAATGTGAGATACAGCCCTGCTTAGATGTACCAAAGAATGCCATGTTATGATGAAGGGATATGTGGCCAGGGCACATTTCATTTTTCTCTTTGTTCTCTGAGTATGATACATTAATACTGATTCCTGAAAGAATCTGCTAAACTCTTCCTGATACAATTCTTTTGAGACATTGCTGAAGAATATGGACTTACTATGGCAGATTTCAAGGCTGGGGCTTCCAGGTATGCTTGATTCATGTGCAAATGAGAACACACCTGCCATCTGTCACCAGGCAGGAAAGGGACATGATGAAGTGGTATCAAAAGCCCTAGGAATTTAAAATTTACACAAGTGAAACTGGCAGTTTGCCATCCTGTTTGTGAACATGGATTTCCTTTTCTGACTAATTTCTTTAGTAGAAGGAATAATTGGCTTTATTACTAACATTGCCTCTATTTCTACCTTTAGGCGAATTATTAATAGCCAGCTCCATCACTTAACAGCATATATAGTATTGAACTTTAACTCCCTAAAACACTCACATATAGATAGATAATGTATGTGTGTATACAGTTTTAAATGTGAACACACACACACCACCATCATCACCACCACCATCTTCAACATCAGATATTCATTTTATGAGCACCTATCATAATCTCTGCCTCAAGGAGCTTGCAATTTAATGAGAAAGAGACAGAGAGAGAGAGAATGCAGAATAGCAGAATATCCATAAAAGCTGGATAGCTGTGCACAGCATCAGCTGGCAATTACCAAAGTGTGGTTGAGACTCTCTCAGGAAGTCCAACAAGGAAAAACTATTTTTATAATAATACTTAATAATATATAATAATGTCGTTTGCTTTTTTATTTGCATTTCTTATCAGTATATGGTGGACTTTTCCAGAGCCCACATGACTGTGATACTGCAACAGATAGAATGTAGAAGCAGATAAGGAATCCATCTTTCTGATACTACGCTAGAAATTAAAGAGATTTGCAAAGTTGAAAAAATAATACCACTCTTCTCACTAAATGTTTTGGTTTTGGAATATTTTTCATTTAAAATATGTTAGTAATGTTAATATGTAATGAGCTTATTATTTTTAAAGGAATAAAAAATTTTAATTTCTAATAGGGTAAATATTGATAGATACAATCCACATAAACACAAGATTTGGGGGGTCCTCAATATATTTTAAGAGTGTAAAGTGTCCTGAGACCAAAAAGTTTTGAGTCCTGAGAGCCTAGACTAAATTCCTTTGCCTGGAATGTTCTTCTTACCCTGCTCTCCACTTATCCAGGTTTTACCTATTTGGTCAAGTCTAGGCCAGGCATGGTGGCTCATGCCTGTAATCCTAAAACTTTGGGAGGCCAAGGTGAGAGGATCACTTGAGCCCAGGAGTTCAAGCCCAACCTGGGTAACATAGTGAGACCCAGTCTCTACCCTCCCCTAAAAAAAGGAAATTAAGGCTAAAGGTCACTTCTTCCATGAAGCCTTCTCTGATTCCCCTTTTCTTTTCTCAGCTACACAGAAAGGGACTAAATTACCCAGGCACCTGGTATGTGCCAAGTACTGTCCTAGGGGCTTTCATATGTATTAGATGTCACCATATGATCTCTTACTCCCTTATTTCTCATGCGATATTCTTACTTTGCAATATAGTTTGTAAAATATAGGCTATCACCCCTATTAAACTGTAAGTTCCTTGACAGATCTGTGCCTAGTTTATCTTTATGTCCTAAAAAAATGGATAAATGAACGAATGAATGCTGAATGCCAAAATACTGATGTAGGCATAAATTGTATAGGAGTTCAGGGGAAACACCCATTCTAAGGAAACTGGATGAAGAAAGTGAGATTTGTGGTACATCTTATAGACAGAGGAGGACTTCCACTGTAAAATAAAAGTGAATGGACCTTTCAAATGGGCAAATAACATGATCAAAGGCATAGGATTAGGAATTCTCTAAGTGTACTCAAAAAACAATAGAAGGATTAATGTTAAAACTGGCTTGAGTAAGACTCATGAGGAGGCGTAAAGGAGCAGATACAGAAAGAAATCTGGACGTGATCATACAAAGCCTGCTGGTTTCCTGGATATAAGGAAGAGAGAAGTATTAACATTCTGTAGCTTACTTCTCAACATGAAAACTTGGCATTAAGCCAGAATTCAGTGCAGCGGCATAGTAAATGAAGACCACTCCCTACTTAGATCAAGCCAACCCTGGTTTTCTCAAGGTTTAGCTATCAAATACATAACACGCTTTCCTGAAAATAACGTAAGATCAAGGTTTGAGATGTTTATAGATTTTTAAAAATCATATTTTTATTTTGTAAAAACTTGGTTAATATAAAGTCTCATAAAAATGGCATCTAATTGTTTTTTTAAAAATCTGTCCTCATAAAATAAGTATTCGAAACAAACACTTTAAGTATTTCAAAGTAATTTTGTTTTACTAAGTGAGTGCCTCTTCTTTACAAACTAGAATAATATTTTCCTAAGAGATATGCCAGAGTTTCCATCCCTACACAAAGTTTTACAAAAGTCTTCACTTTGAAGATGCAAAATATTTAAACCTGGTCAAATATTTAAAACTGTATAACCAATTCTATAGGGCAGTCAACTTAGATTAAAATGTCATTTGCTTTCGGTATATTTCTAATACATTACCACTTGACCAAACCAAACCAAACCAAACAAAGAAACAGAAAATAAGAAGGCTGACAGTCAAGACCCCTGGAATGGATTTGGAAGTTAAAGAGGCAGAGCTGCGATCTAAGTATGAGAGAGGAGGAGGTGAGCGTGAGCCTATTGCTCCCTCCACATTATCCAAGCAACTGATCCATTTAGTGGGTTCCATTTGTGTGTGTGTGTGTGTTTAATAACATGACAACAGTAACAAACGGGGAAGGGTAGTTTAGACGAAATACAAAGCCTAGTGGAAATACATGAATATTTGCTACCAGTAGCTTAATAATAGAATTATTAAATTGTGGATTGTCTTTTGGCATATTTTAGAGAATAGCCATTGCATATTTAACAATTACAGAAAACATTTCCTGTACTGTGTCATCTATTACAGACATTTTCTTATAACCAGTTCATCAATACACCACATTGTTAGAGGCTCTGAATCCATAAAGAAAAATGAGCTTATGAAGTTATTTGTACTGTGGTCCCCTCAATACAATAGAATCTTTTTCTCAAAGTTTTCACAGAGCACTTCTTTTTAATATTTCCTTAAATACTATACATACTCTATAAGCAAACATTTACCATTTTCCAAACCAAATACTTTGCAAGTGTTTCTTAGATTAAAAAAAAATAACAAAAAAAACTCTGCCTCTCTGCACTGGCATCCATCTGTTTTAGTAGGTGTGCGCACACACACACATACACACACACACACGCACCCCCATGACAAACATGCAGCAGAGGGAAGATGGAAAGTTCCATGGACAGAGACGCAGAAACCTCAGGAGCCTGTTATGATTCTGTTTACCTAATTGTAAGACATGAGCAAAGTCGCCTATTTTTCCTGACCCCCAATTTCCTTTTTATGAATTGGTTATAATAATAACATCTTTGTCTGTCTCCGAGGATCTTTTTGGTGATACCCCAGAAAGATGACATATAGAAAAATATTTCATACGGAGACATGATTTTCACAAATATTTAAGTACATTTTTTATGCTATAAGCGCTCAGTTTCGATAAGAGCTATCTTGGTTAGGCAAAAGTCGATTATGAAACTAAAAGTACAACTTTCCATATGATGTGGAGTTTCCTGTTCTGTGTTTTACAGGGCCTTGTCCCAGATGGGTGACTATATATTACCATATGACCAACCCAAGCTTTGATTATGGTTATTAGGGCATGAAAATATTGGTACAGCCAAGATCCCTGTTGTGAAATATAAGGACCATGAAAATCTAAAAAGTCATGGGGCATTATTCTTCATTCATGGGTCCTAACAGCTAAGGAGGCCAAGGATAATTTCAACAAAATGAAAGGAGTTGGACTAGAAGGTCAAATATTATCTAATTGATGAATCTACCAACTAGACTTCCCTGCAGTATTAGAAGGTCATATTGAGACCTGGACTTTGATGCAATCACAGGGCTAGCCCAAAGCAAGTGAGAAGGAAAGCAGGTCCTCCTCCCTGGGGCACCACCCCTTTGTACTGCTGGGCTCAATTTCAGGGGCCTGCCTGCCTCACTGACCTGGCCTAGTCTCTTTGTGATGCCCAGGGCCTGATGTGGGACCTCCCTCTAGGACTTCTCCCCACTCTCCATGCATGCTTCAATCATCCCTTCTCTCCCAAACGGTTTCTGAACATCTGTGAAATTACTGCTTCTGGATGCAGGTTTCCTATGCCTCAAATGAGTGGCAATGAACTGATCAGCTGAATCCAAGGGTCTCACACTGAAGTGACTACATGGACCAGGCAGAAAAAGAAAATAGCAAAATAGGCCAGAGGGGTCTGTCACCCTGGAGAGTGCCTGTACCATTGCATGGGAACAGTGACCTCTGAGCTGCAGCTAGTCGTATCCTTATAGAAATGTAAGTCCCACTGTGGCTAGGAAAAACTCAGGAAACACAGCTTTTCTTAGGAAAAACTGGAAATCTGGATTTTTATTTAAAATATTGACTTTATACATGGTGGCAAATAAATCAAAGTTATTTTCTGAGTTTTAAAAAAATGTGTTTGTTTTAAACTGTAAGTAGGCAACATAAAGCATATCCGTGGGCCATACTTAGCGAAAAGGCAGCCACTTTTCACCTCTGATTTAACAAGTAAAAAAGGGAGAAATCCTAAAGGGGACCCTTCCCTGCATACACACAGAGCCCCCCGCTCTGACAGTTGGCATATGTGCATTGTAGAGCAGCTTGGTGATGCTTCATTTTTCTTTGTTGCAAATCAGAAGGATCTGGTTATGGTGAATATTTCAGACTAGATTGGAGGAAAAGGTGATCCACGGCACAGAGGAGGAAAGATTATTGAGACTGGGTTCTCATGGCTCTCCCTCCTCTGCTCTACTGACAAATCCAGCCAACTCTGCCTCAAATGTCCTTCTGAACTTTCACCACAGCAGACACCATGTTATTGCCCCATGGATGCATGTGTACTCCCCTCCCCTGGGTGCTCTGACAGTCAAGAGTCTCTGGGTAAAGGGAGAAGAACATACACCAGAGGGCAGAAGTCGATGCATAAGCCCAGTACCCAGATGAAGAAGTCATAGATCACTTGGCAAGTTGTTAGCAAAGACAGAAATAAGAGAAGAGTTCATTATTTCCAGTTAAACCAAAAGATTGTCATTAGTTCAGGGAATCCTAATTACCTTAGTAAGATTTGGAGATCATCTTGCCCGCCTTCCCATTTTTCAGATGGGAAGATTAATGCCCAGAGAGTCTTCTAAACTCAACAGCATCAAGCCACCTGCATTGCTTACTGTCCACGGCATTGGGCATTGGAAAATATGTTTCCTGCTGCCCAATCTATTTCACGTAAGTACAGACTTTGCTACATGCTGCATTCATGTCAGGCCAGGCACTTCTCAGATATAGGGATGGTCAAGAGATGTTATCAGTGGTCAATATGTTACTCTATTGCTGAAGATAATTCGAACACCCAATAGTTGTCTCCATTTCAACCAGGAACTGGTTGGGTGTAACATATGTGCTCTTGTTACTCAAGAGGGCTCTGGAAAGCTTTGCTCTGCTGTTTGTAACTTTTGAAAACCAAAAAATGACTCAGTTGGATTTGATTTAATTACCTTACAGAAACCACCTTTGAAATCAGGGAGGCTATGGGTTGCAAATGGGAACTCCACCAGTCTGGAAGGAGGCCATAACAGGCTCTCCCTAAAGAGAGCCAATCTGTCCGCAGCCATGGAGAAAGCAAAGTCTAAAGTTCATAGGCCAGTCTATGAGATCCGTCTGGTAGTTCTGTCACGGCTGGGGAAGAAGCTGCTCTTCTTATGTAATGGGAAGCAGGCTTACAACACAGGGCATCATGAGTGGCTTCCAGTGAAAGGGATGTATGCTCTACAGTGGTTGTCTCCCACAGGAACTGGTTTAACAGTCATGTCTTGCTGTGCTGGCATAATGCTTCATTAGGAGGGCTTTATAGATTTTTCATTATTATTTCATACAAAAAATTATGAATCAGGTCAGTACTGATCCTCCCACATAACAAATGGAAAATCTAGGGTGAGGATTTGCCCTTTCCAGCCCCATTCTAGGGTGAGTCACTTTAAACCCCTCACCTGGGATGCTGTGGCCCAGGCCCTAGCCACAGCAATGATCCCCTAGATTGTGATGAAATGTAACAAGCGTGGGAGACACCAGATTTGGAAAGAATTCATCTTTTGATTTAGGTTGTTTAATTTTTTTTGGTGCTTGGAAAGAGGGTGGGGTGGTCTCTACTATTTCAGAAATGTAGGTTTTGACCTTAAATTGTGTCATCCCAGAATATTTTTGCATTTTTTAAAAAATTATCATGGAGCTGGGTGCGGTGGCTCACGCCTGTAATACTAGCACTCTGGGAGGCCAAGGTGGGTGGATTGTTTGAGCTCAGGAGTTCGAAATCAGCCTGAGCAAGAGCGAGATCCCGTCTCTACTAAAATTAGAAAGAAATTAATTGGACAACTAAAAAAATATGTGGAAAAAATTAGCCGGACATGGTGGCACATGCCTGTAGTCCCAGCTACTCGGGAGGCTGAGGCAGGAGGATTGCTTGAGCCCAGGAGTTTGAGGTTGCTGTGAGCTAGGATGACGCCGTGGCACTCTAGCCCGGGCAACACAGTGAGACTCTGTCTCAAAAAAAAAAAAAAAATTATCATGGGACTATATTCTGCATTATGAACAATTTCCAAATGTGACTTCAACTGGAAACTTTATTAGCGCATTCAGGCATGATCTGTGTCACTTAACAAAATGTTGCTTCAATGTAATAGATAAACATGCTTTCAGGGGTACACTGTCTAACACACTCAGGAGTTCTTAATTCCGCCCGCAAAGACCTGGCCAATTACCTATTATCATCTGCTCAAAAGAAGGGTAGCAACTATTCAGGTCAAGTTTTGCATATAGGGGAAAAAATGTGTGACAAAAGCCCTATAAAATAAAATTCTTCACATTTGTACAATAGGCATTTAAAAAGCATTCTCATGTAGCACAAACATAATACCAGGCATAACATTAAAAAGCATTTACTTAACATTAACTAAAGTAAAATATTTGCTTAACGTTAAGAAGCATTTTTGTATAAATAACACAGTCCGCACAGCCAACCTGGTTCTACAGATGAAGCACCTGAGTCTCAAGGTGTTAAGTAACTTAGCTTCTAAAACCGCTCCCCTCAGAGCCTGAACAGGCCTCTGACTCCAATGCTCCTTCCTCCCCAACTCTACTTCTCTGATAATGAAGGAAGCTAGGTTTTCTCCAACTAGTAACTCTCATCTAGTACTAGATTAACCTCTAATTATGTCTTCACCCCCTTTTCCCAAACAAGATCTCCCTCTGCTCTGAATTTCTGGTGAAATCATAACTCTGTGGTGATAATTCTTCCTTCTTCATACTCTCTTCCCAAACCACATATAGTGCCTGTCTCTTATTGCAATAGGCATTTGCAGAAAGGAAGGAAGGCAAGGAACGAAGGAAGGAAGGAAAGAAGGAGGGAAGGAAGGAAGAAGCAAAGGAAGGAAAGAAAGATGGAAGAAAGGGAGGGGGAGAAGGAGGAAGGGAAAAAGGGAAGGAGGAAGGAAAAAAGAGAGAAATCTTAGAAAACTGATCTTCTCTCATTATCACAGCAACTAACCATCCACAAGTGTTTTTAAGCACTTAATATGTGCTCTGTGCTCTGCTAGGATGTAAGAGAAATGCCAATCAGGGATTCCACCTGAGGAAAGTTTTAATAAAGCAAAAAGATAACAAAAATGGTTCAACAGGAGAAGACAACAATGTGAGACAGATGGTCAGATGCGATGTCTAGAGGGAAAGCAATTGAGTCACAAAGACCCACTGGACAAGGGGCCTTGAGGGAGCCTGGAGCTGCCTGAGGTCCTGCTTGGAGGACAGAAGAAAGCGCGCCTTTCAGGAGTGCAGGCTGACACAAGAGAAACTTGATTCCTTGTGTTTTACGTGGTTTGCGTGCGAAAGGCCAAGAACCCCAGAAGGTGACACTGGCTACTCTGTGGGCATGAAATGACTCTGTGAGTCATTGCTAGAATGTCAAAGGGATTTCTTAGTCAGGAAACAGTCTCTGCCTCAGTGTTTATGATCAACAACTTAGACAAACAGAAGTTTAAAGAGCAAACAAGCTCGCACAGAGCCGGACCCCTCGGACCAGGCCGTGGCCCATTTACTACAAACGCTCTTGGCCGCAACAGGCCTTTCACTATAGCTGTGGAGCCTGGGACTCTTTGATCTACGCCTCCACACTCTGCTTGACATTTCACTCAAGGGGGATTGACCAACACTGATCCAATACACAATGCGCTACACGATATCTTTAAAAAATAATAATAACTTGTGGAGTGGATTTGTCATTTCCAGGTAAAAATATTACAAAATCCTGATCCAAGTCACACTGCATAATTCCCATTGGGCAGATTGTGACATACATAGCTTGAAACTTAAAATGACATTCTTCACTGGAGGAAAGGTATTTTCATGATTTAGATGAACATAGTTTTAAAATATAAGGTTTATCTCTTGCTGGACTAACTTGTAACCTTGAGTAAATTACTTAGTATTTTTGGCCTCAATTTTCTCATGAGTATAATGCTTATAGGTGGAAGGAGAACTGATCTCTATACTTCCCTTACAGCTCTGATATTCAATGGATCAAATCTCTATACATCCCTGAAGTAGTAAACAACACCAAAAGGCATGCAGTCTACTCATGGAAAGCATTCAGGTCCCTGAATGTTCTGAAGAATCAGTAAAGTAACATCAGCCTATTCCTTAAATAGAAGACCACTATCTCTTTCCCTGTAACTGAGATCAATCAAAAGGCTCTTAGATTTGGAGATGCTATTTTAGTAGGGTTTGTCTTCCTGAATTAATAACAAGTCATTTTTGCCCTAAAAAAAAATCATCAAATCATTCTGCAAACAAATATTCAAAGTACTGACCAAAAAAAAAGAGAGAGAGAGCGAGCATGCGTGTGCTCAATGAAAGAGAAAGACCCAACCACTGAACTAGAAGACAGGTTTTAAGTCCACTTACTACTCAGGTGACCTTTGATTCTAAATACTCAAGACCTCAAAAGCCTCTCTTTTAAAAAAGGCGATGGGAGAAAAGAAGCCTTTGGTGTCTAGCTCACAGGTTTGTCTCTCTTGAGGGAGACAAGAGATAGTGTAAAAGTGCTTCATAAAACTTAACTTGTTCTACAAATGAAAGGAGTCATATTTTTTATTGTGAACCATTGTTCTTGTGATTAGAGGAAGCTGTATCTATAAGCACGGTAATAGCTTAAACATGTGTTATAAACTTAAGTCTAAAAGGTTGTGCCTTTAGCAAGGGAAGCATTATTTTTATTATTATCATTATTGAGAGGATAAAAATAATTCAGTGTTAATCTGAAGGAAACTCATCAGAGGGAGCTCCACCTTATAAAGATTTTTTTTATAACTTTGTGACAACACAGGTAACCAGGCAACTGGGGCACCTCCTCCTTTGAAGCAACACTGGTGATAGTGGCATAACTCACCCT
This sequence comes from Avahi laniger, assembly GCA_963575035.1. Classification (NCBI taxonomy): domain Eukaryota; kingdom Metazoa; phylum Chordata; class Mammalia; order Primates; family Indriidae; genus Avahi; species Avahi laniger. The sequence goes on along the minus strand of CAUYSK010029582.1, from coordinate 25,974 downwards.
TTCCTTAGTATCGGGTGCAAGTGCCACCAAGAACAACACCCATGCCCGGGTGATAACCATGCCAACGTGGGTCAACATCTCACCTCCTCATCAAGAGTAGTTCCAGGACAGAGACCTGGAATGCCATGGTGAAGTCTCTACCTGAGGATCATGGTAGGCCGAGGAGAGCTACACGAGAGCTGAACTTCAACAGCTGTGTGCACTTCCAGGCCAGATAGGAAATTTTCCACCCAGAAAGGAATATCTCTCTTACCTGGGTTGGAATACTCATGACAAGTCAGATGAAGAGTCACCAGTCAAAAACAAGGGTTGGGCTGGGTTACTCTTGACTTTCCACATGTCTTAAAGGGTAGAACTTTTCCTGAAAATCCTGCAGTTCAGATGTTTACAATTACAGGCAATGAGGCTCAAAGAGCCAGCCTCATGGATCACTTGTGTTTTATTTTTGGTTTTGTTTTCATTAGAAGCAACACTGAGCTGAGCCATGAGCCTTCCAGGGAGTTGCACAACTTCAGCTTTTAGAGATTGTGTTTCATAGTCATGGAAAAAAAAATAATTGGATTTAATAGGTTTTCACAATCATATTATCTACTTAACCTTCCAAGATCATTACTCACTTAATTGCAAGCCCCAAGGTAAGATCATAGGGTAGGGGTTACACTAGACTGTTATAACAATAAAAAAAAAAAAAAAGGCAGATTCTTCACAAAGATGTAAAATCTGTACGTAATAGCAAAAGTCATTTTAATGTTCTGATTTAAGCCCCTTAGATTTGAAATAATTGTGCTCCTTTGATAACTGGTCTCATTATAAAATGAGTACTTGCATGTTATATATGATGTTTACATATATATTTACATGTAAATATATAGTCCCATGTGATATTTATATATTTGCTTACAAATAGATTATATAAGTCTAAAGTGACAAAATATAAGCCTCAAGCTGTGGGTGACAGGCTTTTGCTCTGTTACACTGTTGCATGGCTTTGTGCAAATACTCTCATAACTTATAGAAGAGTAACTATAACCTCAAGGTCATGAGAACATCATGCCCCCATATCAGGGTGGATAGCATACAGAACACATCATATATATGGGATAAGGGTGCTTCGGTCCTGTAGGGAGGGAATTCTTTGCTTAACTCTTAAGAGTACCACAACATGTCATTCAGGTTATAAGAAGCTTTAATTAGCTGTTCTACAAATTAGTGCATTCTTCGAGCTCCAAAAGATGTTTTCCATCTTGACCCGTTTAAAGGAAAATCTTGAACAAAAGACTCACTCTCAATCTGGTTCTTATTCTCTCATTTACTTCTATGGGATTAAAGCAAAACAAGAGCACTTTTTTTACTCTCTATACAGAGTGTACTATAATAGGATTCCTTGTTCCTGTTCCAAGCCAAGGCATTGGATGCACATTGCTTCTGCCAAGTTTTTTCTCCACACTGCGATGTCCTTGTTTGTGTTCACTCCCAGTGTTCCAGGTTACTCTGTCAACCAGCCTCAATCTGTCCCACATCCTCCCACAGAGGTCTTGTTTTGCTGTTGAGAAACGCTCATCAGGAGGAGGAAGTCCAATGCATTCACAATGCATCTGAAACATTGCCCCAGGAAGACTAGGGCCACGTGATGGGCGAGAGCAGAGCTGACAGCTGAAGATGAGACTGACTGATGGAGGATGATCACCCCAAAGCACAGCAGACACTAGCAGTCTCTCTGGGCTCCCAACAGTCCTAAGAACCAGGGTTGAGAAGGATTTCCCCATCTAGGCCTGGCAGCTTTCCCTAAGTCTTCCCAGAGACTGAGACGCAAAGAAAGTTGCAGGCCTCCAGCTCCTCTGTAGCGACTTCTGCAGTAGGCTGATTAAAGAAAAAAAACCCTGTCTTCTTGGAAAACCAGTTTATGAGTCTTTCCGTAAGTTGCGGTAGAACAAAGCAAAAGGATATGCGAAGGGAAAGGAAACAGTATTGTAATAAAATTAAAACCTTATTTATTCTGTAAAATGTTAAAAATCTATTTTATATTAGTTAATTCCTTAATAAGGCAGCCCAAACCAAAAAGATTTGGTTAAATTACTATTCTAATTTTCAAAAGTATGTTTTCAGTGAAAAGATTTCTTTATGAACACATCATAAGGTTGGTGTTTGGTTACTTGGTTGATACAAGTGAAAGAGCACACCCAGAGCATCATTTCAAGTATCATTCATGATCCTAAGCTTACTGTGTAGTATCTGGGCATCAATGCCCCAATAACAGAGTCACAACCAAGAGATGTCATCAGGACTATCTGCTCCAAGGGATAACACAGGCTGACCTTGGCAGACACATCCTGTAGAGGCCCAGAACCTCACGGGCTTCGAGGATCACTCCGCCCTCTGGTGGCCTCTCCAGGAGGGAGACACGATCCCTCTTTGTACCCACCACCCTCATTCACATCCACACAAAATGTTATGGAACCATTTAACTTCTACTCCTTGGGTAAGCACCTAAGCAGGATGGAAACTGATTTTAACAACATTAGCATTCACCAAAATGAAAAAAAAAAAATATTGAGATTCTACTCTACAAAGCACATGCTAGGTGCCCAGGATATAGAGATGAAAAGGCAGGTAGACCAAAGTGGTGGTGGGTGTCAACAATAATCATTAAGGTTATCCTAGTTCCTTTGTTCTGACTCCATGATCATTATTAAACTTAGTTTTATATGGGCATGAAAACACTTTGACATCCTGATCTCATTTGATCTTCACCACAATCTTGTTGAATAAGTATTGTTCATTTTGTAGATGAAGAAACTGAGGCTTAGAGGTGCCGAGTGATTTAACCCCAAGTCATGGAGCTAGTAAGTGATAGAATCAGGAATTAGACTTAAAACTTTTGATTATAAATATGCTGATTGCTCCATATATCACCCAGCCTCTTGAGGGTCAATGCAGGAAGTATTTTTCCAAGAAACTCTGTGGTGTTAACACAACAACAAATAAGTCTTGAACATCTACCATATGCAAAACCTTCCCTGGCCTCTGGGAAGAAGATAGAGCAATACAAAGATGAACAGAATATCATTCCTACTGAAAGGAATTTAGTGAAAGGAAGAAAAGTCACTGGTTGTGAACTACTTAATTCAAGAAGTTAATGCAATGGGGGAAAGGGAAAGAGAAAGTATTGTGTGGGGGATGGAAACTAAAAGATCAAGACTGAACTTTGGCATTATTTTTGGGAGGTGCTATCTTTATATCTCATCTCAATTACTCTCAGGCCAAGAAGCAGGAAGTAAACATATGGTTTTCCATGCATACTTTTCTACAGTAGAGAAAGTGTGCTGCCCTGCTGACACAAGTGTTCTGACCCCTAAGAATTATCTTCTAAATTAATAAGTTGGAAAATTATTTTTAACAGCATTTCAAAAAAGTCCCTTGGAATTTGGTAACTGTGTATGAGTCCTCAAGAACCTGAAAACTTTCAGAGAACTGATAACGTTAAGTGTTTTTAACCAACAAAACTAAAAAGCAGACTTTGGACCATTATGATCATCTGCGAAATTTTACGTAAAATGGTCTTCTCTCTTTTTTGACCTCTATTTAGCTTTGAAACTCCACGATGGGAAGATTTCTTCTGGAGGAGCAGGAAAAATTCAATGAGAGTTGGCATTGGTCATTCTGGGTGGCTGAGAAAGTGCCACTCACAGACAATAGCAGAAAGTCTGGCAGTAAAAGAGGCTCTGGACCAAAGTGCTCCTTGACAGAGGCGTATCAGGAGAGCTGCTGTGCAAAGAAGGTAAAAATGTGTTTCCCCCATGAGTCTAAGTTGTGCTGCCTCCGCAGACAACTGCTTTCTTTGTGTAGAGAAAATTCAGCCACACTGTTCTGTTTACTGCTCGAAACACCAAACAGGAATTGGAGCACCTCACCTACTCCATTTGTTTACTCAGAGTCCACTCTGACTCTTCCAGGCTGTAAAACCTAGATGGAAAGGCTCCATTAGCATCTTGCACATGTTGAAGGCAATGGAGTGACAAGGTACCTGGAAACAGATGCTGTACTTCCTGAGGAGAGGGAGTAGAAGAGAGGAGGAGATATTTGACACCCACTTTTTGAAGGCTTCTTACCCCTGTGTAGGAAATTAGGCAATTTCTGCTCTGTGGGGGATACTAGATATTTGAGTAAAGAACTGTGCTTACCTGCTTTTCTGTCCAGAGATCTAAGAATGAGCTAACTTCCTCTGTGGATTATCATCACTGGATATTAGCCTTCGATTTGTTTTTAATCTACCCAGAATTCATCTAAGACATTTATTTTTTGCTTTAATTAACCATAGTTACCTTCTGTTGCTTGCAACCAAAGGGTTCTAGCTACTCCTTCCCTATTCTTTCCAACACTGGCCCTCTAAACCCACCTAGATCATCATCTGTGTTCTTCCTACCCTCTTGGTACAGTGAAAGAAGTGTCCCTTCTATCAAAAGCCAATTCCTTCGGTGGGCTCCTTCCAAACTTTTAGGGACTCCATTCCTTGGGTTATCTTCTCTATTCTGCATAATCTGTCTCCCCAGCCTCCTGAGTCATCCATGTAAGCCTATAAACAGACTCTACTATCAACCATCTTAAAAGATCCTCCCCTCCTTGCACCTACATTCCCTACAATCGCCACTCCTTCTCTCTACTGCATTTCATAGCCACTCTTCTGTAGAGAGTTGTGTAGATGTGCTGTTTCTATTCCCTGACTTCTCGATTCTCTCTTCAACTCACTCTTGTTGGGATTATACCCTCAATGTGCCACAGACACTGGAACTGCTCTCGCCAGGTCACAGGTGGCCTCTAGGTTGCCAAATCCATTAGATATTTATCTTTTCTCGTCTCTCTAGGCTTTTTGGTGGTATTGGCCCAGCTGGGCACCTCTTCCTTCTGGAAGGCTTCCTCGACAAGCGGGCTGCTCTTGCTGAGAGTGGCAGCCCTGGAAGCTGTGAGAACTGAGGAGCTAGGAGACCCAAGAGAGGCAGGATGGAAGCTCATATCATTCTTATGGAGAAGGACATGTGGACTTCTTAAATGACTCAGATTGCTTCACTCACCTAATTCAAATCTTCCATTGACATCCCAACCATTTGAAGTAAAATTCACACCCTTTAAAATGCCCTCAAGGAAAACCCCAAGTAATCTGGCCCTATCTACTTCCCCAACATCAAAAGTATTCTCTTGACTTAACCAGTATCCTACATTTTACTTTGAAACATGAAGAACTGCTTAAGAATTGTTTTCTTCTGTTTTGTTTTTTGAACTACATAAAGTCATTGTAGTACTTAAAATAGGAAGTAAGGGATAGAAATCTCATCAGCTATTGAATCAAACAAACATTTATTTACAAAGCACGGGCCCATGCCCATGGTCTTTCAAGCAAACAAAACTAGAACCACCTTCTGATAATTAAATGACCAGTTGTATTGGTCCTGCCAATAACATCTGCATCCTTTTTTGTTTTTGTTTTTGTATTTTCCCATTGCCCACAATCACCTCAACTAAAGATAACCTAGAGACCCATGCCATGAGTTTTTGAGATTTGACTGCAATCTTGAAAGCATATATCTCTGTTTCATTTTATATTTTTACCTTGGACCACTCCTCCCAGGGAAATGTGTCAACATCCATGATCAGATGTATACAGGAACTGCCCCACAACCTTAGTCTGTATTGTTCTCATGTGTAGCATATATTATGTCTTTTTGCAGAATTTGTAAACAAAATTGCAAACATTGCCCTATTTGGCTCTGTTTCTTTGTAGAGATACCCACATACCCATTAGACCAAGAAAAGAGGAAAAAAGTGGTCTTCTATGAGGTAAAAGGGGGACCAAGGGTGCTCATTTTCAAAGTGCAATGGAATTAAAATCTCTAGATTTCTAATCTCCTGCTTTTGCCACTAGTTGCAGTGGTCTGTGTTGGGGACCAAGACATATGACCTTTTTCTGGATAGACATCATTTGACAAAGCTATCCAGAGAGTCATTCTAGCCAAATATTCATCTGGATTTTATCAACTTGATGTGGTTAGAAAAATAAAAGTGATTTCAAGAACAACGTAAAAAGTCATACACTAACTCCCTTTTTAAATAAAAATCCATTTTTTTTCCTTATTTTTTCTGCAGACACTATGATGACTTATAAGCTTTGTTTTAAATGAAAGTGGTGCTTTGAGAGAAATATACAGAGTTTTTTGTTTTGTTTTGTTTTGGTTTGGTTTTTTGTTTTGTTTTGTTTACAGACAGGGTCTTAATCTGTCATCCAGGTTGGAGTGCAATGGTGCTATCATGGCTTACTGTAACCTCAAACTTCTGGGCTTAATTGATCCTCCCACCTCAGCTTTCTGAGCAGCTAGAACTACAGGTGGGCACCACCACGTCCAGCTAAATTTTTTTATTTTTTATTTTTTGTAGAGATGGGGTTTCTCTGTATTGCTCAGGCTGGTCTTGAACTCTTGGCCCCAAGCAATCCTCCTGCCTGAGCTTCCCAAAGTCCTAGGATTATAGGCACCAGCTAAAAATAGATTTTTAAAAACTCAATATTTTTTTAGCTTCTCTTTTTGCTCTTAAGCTAATGTGCTTGATTATTTTATCTTCTTCTAATACCTTCATCCCCAACATATGGGCGTAACTGAATTGAAAGATTTTTTCCTGGTTCCTTTTTCCGAAGAAGGTCCATGTAGATGTGACTGGTATGTAAATGTGACTAGGACAGTCTGAAACAAGGCATAGAGCCTGCTGTATCACTGGCATTGTTACATTATAAAAATTTACCTTCAAGTAACTTGAGCTTGGGCTTCAGTGATTAGCTGTTGGTTGGCTGTTAGTGGAGGTCAGAAAGAGATTCAGCAGTATTAATGATAGTCAGTCAAAAAATGGATCAATAGGAATTAGCTAAAAAACTCCTAGTAGTTCACCAATTATTTCAGTACTGTAAGATTTACAGAAGAATAACAGCTGGCCCCTTCTTCAGAAAGCTTATGACCTATAAGGAGAAACATGATCAATAACAAACTTTGTCTTCTTCACCAGGGCAGGTATTTGTCCCTTGTTCTTAGGAGAATTTACCACTGTTGAGCCTTAAAATAGGCAGAGCTTTAACATCAGCATGTGTCCCTATGTGACTGTAAGAATTTGGTTTCCTGGGGCCTACTATTCTATTCTCATTATACAAGCAGCATTTATCATGTTCCAATGTCTCCTTATTCCTTTAATCCTTTCAATTATTTGGATACTGATCTATCTTCCTAGCCTGGGGTATAGGGAGGACGTGGTATTGTGAAGACCCACTTCGATTGCTAGAGCATTGTACCCACCACCAATTAGAATTTAACATGGCACCCAGTACATATTAGAACTCAAATAGCAACTGTTTGTTTTCAAATGCAAAAGCAAGAAAAAGTAATAAACAGTATGGAGGCCTCAAAATCTGGGTGCAGGGGAATGATGGGGAAATGCAGTGTTTAAGAAAAATTTACCAATTGAGAGCATGAGATTGGAAGGTGGAGGCTGGAGTCAGGTAGGTTAGCCAGGAAGGGGCTATAAATGACCTAGTCCTAAGACAATGAGAACCCAAGCTAGGAAATGAAAAGACACTCAAGAATTTAAGAGAGATTTGGGGAAAAGTCAGTAGAACTTGAGAATCATGAGGCATGATAGGAAAAAGCTGTGGGGCAAGCAAGGCTAAAGGCAAGAGAAACCTTAGAGATGACTTCAAAGCTCTGAGCAGGAATGACCATGAGACAAGAGCGCCATGGCAGAAACAAGGAACTGGGAAGAGGAACTGGTTTTGTGGGGGAAATGATGAGCTCAGTTAGAGACTGTTGAATTTGAGGCAACGAAAAGATTTTCAAGTGAAAACGGCCGGCAGGCAGTCAGAGATATGGGAATAAACCTTGAGCAAGGGACAGGACATGAGCTGTAAATCTGTGAGTCATCAGCCCAGAGGTTTACAGTATGAAAACAGAGTTGACTTCCACACACTGCAGTGCCCAGCAAGAAGCTTGGAGGACCAAAGACTGGACCTTGGGTAAGAGGGCGTGTGTGGAGGATCAAGAAACACATGGGAAGCTTCAGAAGAATTGGAAAGTTAGCAGGAAAACAAGGAGGCTGTAATGCCAGAAATGCAAGAAGATGAGCAATTTTCAAGAAGGGGGTGAAAAGAGTAATGAGGGCTGCAGAAGAGATAGGATACGATTGAAAGAAAGGACATTGGAGGTTATAGTGGCAATTGGTGACATCTAGGAGCCCATTTGGGTAAAGAGGTAGGGATAGAGATTAGATTTCAAGGAGTTAAAGAGGGATTAGGGAGAGAGGAAATAGCAACAGAATATAAACCATACATACAAAAAATTTTAGTGAAAAAATAGAATCATGGCTAGAGAAGGCAAAAGTGTACACTTACTATTTGTGGGGAAATTTTTAGAAAATATTTTATAATACTTGTTAAATGAGGCATTTAATCCCTACATCTCTTGCTGACATGGCAAGTAAATGTTCAGATGGACTTTTATTATCCTTGAAGTAGAGCGGAATACACTCTCCCTCTTCCCGACACACACATACATACACACACACACACAAACGTGTATTTTTTTAAAGTTCACAGACACCTTCCCATGTCACAAGGATTGTGTTTCCCAGAACTTGAGCTTCAAGGTAAAATCAGGCAGAAACTTGCCTCAGATGGGCAATTTGACCTCTAATGACATCAAGGCCGGGTAGCACCATGCCCAGGGCCACATGCCCTTCACAAGAATGCTCTTATTTGGGCATTTCATGTCAGCCACTCTGGTGTTTGCAATCCACCTTTTGTGCAATCCAAAAGTGTTTGTTTTGTGTAAAACATTGAACTTCATGTTCAGTGTTAATGTTTATTCTTTAACTAGCCTAGCCATATTAGGGACTTTAACAAAAAATGACTAATTCCATCATTCTTAAGTGGTTATTCCTACAGTAGTTTCAACACAGTCCTAGAGAAGACTGGCAACTTAAAGAACAAACTTCTAAGCCTGTGCCAAGAAACAGCAAGAACATTCTGACCAAGGCCTTCATGGTTCACATGATCATCATTCATCTGAAGACTATCTCATCTCCTTGCTCCCAAACATAAGTACCCTATGCATTCCCAAGTGTAAGGAAATGTGGCATGTGAACCTAAAATATGAATGTATTGTGTAAGTACTAAATATTATTTCAAATATGGTATGCATATCGCTTGATACTAAGCCAGATTTAGATTTGAATATAGAATATAAATGTCCATAAGTTAAGAAATGAAAAACAATTTTCACTAATCACAAGAATAGTAACAACAGGTGTCTTCAGATAAAGAAATAGAATATACTCATAATTTTTATTTCAGGAATTAAAATTAAAAAAAACTATAACACATATACATAAAAGTACACAAATTATAAGTTTAGGGCTTAATGAATTTTTACAAAATGAATACTTCCATCTAGCCGGCACCCAGATCAGGAAATAAAACCTGACCAGCCCCTTTAGAAGCCCCTCTCATGGTCCTTTCCCAGTCACTACCTCCCTGCAAAGGAAATCATTACCCTCAATTCTAAAATCATATATTAGTTTTGGCTGTTTTTTAAGTTTTGTAGACATAGAATCTTAATGTGTATATATATGATTTTGTGTCTGGCTTATTTCTCTCAACATTCTGTTTGTGAGATTTAGATTCACCTATGTTGTTGTAGTTTGCCACAGTTTGTTCATTGTATAAATATACTACAATTTATTTATCCATTCCTCTGTTGATGGCTATTTCAGTTGTTTCCAGTTTGGAGCTATTGCAAATAGTGCTGCTGGGAACATCCTCATATGTACCATTGATGCACATGTGAGTTCGTTTTTCTTGTTTATAAATATAGAGGTCGAACTGCTGGGCCACAGATTCACCTTCAGGAGATAGTGCCAAACAGTTTTACAAGGTGGTGTGTCTATTTCGCCTCCCACCAGAATGTATTTGAGTTCTAATTGCTCCATGTCATCACCAGTAGTTGGCATTGTGAGGTGTTTTTAGGGTTTTTGTTTGCTTTGTTTTTGCCCTTCTAATGGATTTGGGATTTTTTAAAAGTCTCTGAAGAGACCACAGTACAGGGAACAACAGCACAGTCATTCTTAGTCTAAATGAACATTACTAATATTGAGAGCTCCCCATTTTAGGAATTTACAATTATGAAAATTATCTTTGCTAATATCTAAAACTAACTTTGTATTTGCATTGAATAAGGATTTTACTGAGTCTTTAGTTTAAAAGTCATACAGTTCATAAAGATCAACTGAAATGCTAGGGTCCCTCAACTCTGCTTTTAGATGTCTTAAAAAATAAAAGATGGGAAGAAAGAAAGATGGGAGGAAGGAAGAAGGGAGGGATGGAAGGCAAAAGAAAGGAGGAGAGGGGAGCAGGGAGGGAGGGATAGAGGAAGGGGAGGAAGGAAGGCAAAGCAATCTCACAAAGATGACTGTTTTCAACAAAACAAAGAAAGAGACAGGTTCTATAGGAAAATATCAGATTGACTTTGATTTCTTTGCAAGTATATTATTCTTTGGGGATGACCATGCAAAAAACTGAAAGAATGAATTAATAACACATACACATGCTCACACATACATTTAGACATATTTATATACATGTAAAATATAGATATAAATTAAAATAGATGAAGTAAAACATTGACACACACAAGAGTATATTCCAGATAGAATGTCTCTCCAACATGTTAAATACTGCTTGGTTTTGACGATGGCTGCTGGGAATGCCCCTGAAATGCTTGTAGTCTTCATAGTCATCACTTGAATTAACCATGCACAACTCCTCAAAAAGTCCCCCAAAAAATTTAGGAAAAGAAACAAAGGGAAAAGGAACAAGCCACTTGTTACCTACTCCTTCGCCTGGTTACACACCCAGTGCAGACACTCCTCAGAAGCCAGTTCCAAAGCCAACCCCCTAAAAAGACTTGCAAATCACTGTTGCTCTGTCTCCTCGAGCTCCAAAAGTGCAGAGAAAGTCCAGGTCTCTGAACAAACGGGGCTCCTTCTCCATCCTCCCAGGACAAGCTGCTTTCACTCCTACTGTAACCTTGGTAGTCCACCTAGCGTTAAGAGTCTCAGTATACCTGCTCATTTCCCTAAAAAGGCTGTGGAATTCAGAAGGTAGAGCCCATGTCTTACTCATTCTTTTGAGTTGGCCAGAGTCACAAGCATGTTGCAGAGCAATGCCCAAGAAAACTTACCGAATTGGACAGACCCCCAACAATGCCCAAGAAAAGTTACCAAATTGGACAGACCCTCAGGTCAACTGACAGTGGTAGGTGTTGTTTTCTAGAGCCATTTAGATCACGTTCCTATCATTCAGGACACTTCCACCCTCCCAACACACCACACCACACCACACCACACACACACACATCCCTTCCTCCCTCTTCCATTCTTCCTCTCTTACAAGATACCCATAAGCACTGCAAAATCACTCTTTCTTCCTCTCTTACAAGATACCCATAAGCACTGCAAAATCACTCTCCTTTCCCTGAGTAATCACAGCCTAGCTAGCTTCACACCATTAAGAATGAAGGTGCAGCTGATGGTGGTGTGGTGAAAATGCTTAAAACCAGCAGAAGGAGCAGAGAATTGTACTCCTGGTGAGCTGCTAACTGGCTGTGTGGCCCTTGCCTTTTGGCCCTCACTTTTCTCAGGCGGTAGGTGGTCTCCTAGTTTCCTTCAACAGTATTGCACAAAGGTGTGCATGTCTTCGTAATTCCTCAGAAGGAAGTGCTTCCAGGACACTGTCAAAGCCAGAGCAAGATCTGATTCTCTGTTTCCTCAGAGTGCAAGTTGGTAACATCCAAGATCAGTTTATTAAATGAACATGTGGTGGGACCACTTCCTGTCTGTTTTGGTAACAAGACACTTGGAAATAAGAACTCAACGACTGGCTTTCAGCACTCAAACCTCACTCTCCCTTTTCAAATGAGCCTACTTTGATAATCGGTAAGGGAAAGGAGACCCTTCAAACATGAGCAAGAGATAGCACAAAGAAACCCAGCAGGTAGAGACTTTTATAAAGGCTTCAGCAGTTCTTCCTCTTTATATAGCTGGAGAACCATAATTTTCTAAATTACTTTTTGCCAGATTACTACACAAGAGAGCAGCTGAGGTCTTGGCTTCCTCCTAATCTCAAACAGGCTGGATCTTCAGAAGTCTAAATAGATTTTCTCCTCAGAATGGTCTGATCCATGATGAGGTCCGTAGCAACCCCAAGTGTGAGAATGTTTGCCTTTTCTCCAAAAGCCAAGAGAAAAGAAGTCACTCAGGGTGGGCAAGAGATACTTACTGAAGTCTATTTTTCCAGTGCAAAGTAAAACCCTGATATGGAGACTGACAGAATGTGGACTGAATAACAACAACAAAAAATCAGTGAAATTGGTTTCCTACCCAAAAACTCGGTTTAAAGGTGCGCTTGCAAAGTGTAACAAGATATCTGGTGGAAATTCCAATGTGCTGCCTTTTTTGGAAGAATAAAGGAGAAAATTAATCCTGGCTTCTAAGATCAGGACTGAGACTCTGATCAGAACATGACTTTTTGCTTTTTATTTCCCTCTCTCTCTCTTTTTGTTCCAGGCTGAACACTGCCAAGCACCAGATGTTCAAAGTGGTAACCGGCTGGAGTTCTCTGCAAAATCTCTTCATCCAATTGCACTTGGGTGGTGGTGGTTGCTGTTGCTCTCCTGCCCCCCTCTCCCCACCCGGATACTGTTTGTTGTTAGTGTTTTTTTTTTTTGTTTTTTTTTTTTAAGGTTAAAGTTCAGCCCCAGCTAAAGCTGCACTTAGAGAGTGGGAGTCAATGTCTGGCCACAGAGCAGAAGGAGGTGGGGAGGGTGACTTTTTCTGTAGTTGTATGTCTTAGATTTTCTGAAAAGATTACATACTGAGGACTCAGAGGCAGCTCACACTTTCAAGTCTGCATGCTGACTCATGTCCTCCCCTCCAGGGCAACGGAAAGGAAGGGTGGAGCTGGAGGATCAGGGGTTGGGGAGTAGGGTAGGAGCTGGTGAGAGGTTGGTAGGCAGGGAGCAGAGAGAGAGAACAGGACCCCGGCAGGACTCCTTTCTGAGCATAAGCCTTCCCCTTTCCTTCCACTCTGAGACCTGGCTGAGGAGGAGTCTGAACAAACTGCCCACATGGCACTTTCTCCTCCTTTCCCCCCATGTCTTTCCTTGTTTTCCTTTGACACTTTTGGGATCTACATAGTTAATAAAGGGGAGGGAAAATATCAAAAGGCAATTTTTGTCTTGTTTGCAAGGATGGGTGAAATGAGTCAAATCAGTTGAGAAAAACAAACAAAAAAAATCCCCCATAACTTGAGGGGATCTAGAAGGGATCTTTGCTGAGACTTAAAAGTGTCATTTCCTCCCAGTGTCTTAGGTGGGTTCACAAAAGTTTGGATCATTCACGCAGCTGGCCATACACGGGGACTTTGAATAGCTTAATCTTTTAACTAGTCAGCAGTTTGACAGTGTTGTTTATCTGATGATTAACAGAAGGTCCACACACTCTATCCTGGTCTCAAGTGCTATCAAAGTTCCTCCACTGGGAAGGCCATCTGCGGTGGGCCCAGAAACTGACATACCTCTGGTGACCCAGAACAGGTTGAAATCCAGCATTTTATGTTACATTTCTGGTATAAACAGATGTGTTTTCCACAGAATTGATGGTTAATAATTTTTTGGTGGTTTTCATGAATCAGATAGTCACTTTATGATCCCTGATTCATATATTTAATAAATATTCCTTGCCCACTAAGTGCCAGGCCCCGTAGTAGGAGCTGAGGATATATGGAGCTGAAAACAAGCACCTCTGTTCACACATGTCCACGCACAAATGTATATATTTAAATCACACATGGTGGCGGGTGATTTTTGTGCAAGAAATGACTAGGATGCGGGGATAGAACTGAAGGCTGAGGGGGAGTCAGCTGTGTAAAGGAAGAAATGATCAATTCCACTGGCTAGAAGGCTGAGATGGGGTCTCTTTAATCTTCACACCCCCTGTGCCCAGCCCAGTGATAAGCACACAGTGGACATTTAGTCGTGTGGCCCTAAGCTGCCCCTGCCCTCACTGCAGATGCTCTCGGGGCTGACATTCAGTCAGAGGGCACCAGCTGTCTCAAATGTTCAGTTACAGCGACTCTGAAACACCCTTCCCCACCCAATCCCTGGTCCACTCCCAGACCTCTTCCACAATCAGCAACTCAGGGGAGTGCCCAACTCAGGAGTGCCCAGCATGGCTGGAGCCTTCCAGACCCTGCTCTAGCTCTCCCACAAGTACCCATTCTACTTCATGTGTGCTAGAGCTGTCCTGCCAGTTAAATATTTCTGGAATGATCCCTGCTCTAGAATGGGGGTGGGGGGGTGTATGTGCATGAGTAGGGGAGAGAGAAAAAGAGGGAGAGAGAGAGAGAGAGAAAGTACATGCTCACATGCTCAGCTGGCTTAGAAAAAGCCAGCTGCCTTGGGGGAAATGGCTAGGATTTTTTTTGAGACAGGGTCTCACTCTGTCACTCAGGCTAAAGGGTAGTGGCACTGATCATAGCTAACTGAGAGCTCAAACTCCTGGACTCAAAAGATCCTCCCAGCTCAGCCTCCCAAGTAGCTGGGACTACAGCTATGCACCACCAGGCCTCAATATTTTTCCTTGTTTTTTTGTAGTGATAGGGTCTCACTCTTGCTCAGGCTGGTCTCAAACTCCTAACTTCAAGAGATCCTCCTGCCTTGGCCTCCCGGAGTGCTGGGATTACAGGCATCAGCCACCGTGCCCAGCCAAAGGATTTCAACAGGACAAAGGATTTTGTCCCCTTTATCAGTTTCATCACTACCATCAAATAGTATCTATAGTATCTCTCCTCAAGTCCTGGAATAGAATGGTGGAGAAATTAAACAGACATAGTTCATGCCTTTTAATGTTATATACCTCAAATGTATAAGGTAGACTGTGTGCAGAAAGCAGCATTGGGTGTGAGGAGATGAGACATTTGTGTTTTCTCAGCAAGTTCGTTTGGGCAAGGACAGTCTGACTATTTCTTCCTGGGAACCCTACTTGGCATTGTCATATCTGTGGTAGGTCGACTAAACAGTGAAACTCTTTAACTACAGGAACAGGGAGAAGGAGGAATAGAAAAAGATCTATTTAATTATGCTTTTCCTATAGAAATATAAAACACATATTTCCATGTTTAATATTAAAATATAACTTATTCAAGTAATAGAAAAACATATCTTTAAGTTTAGAGGCTCAAACTATGATTCAGAGTGGATTTGGGAAGATCTATAAAAACTTAATCACAAGTAAATCATCTTGCTTTCTGTGACTGATCACAACCGAACTGAAGTTTGGTTTTCCTTTATTTGATGTAAGAAAATTCTTTCCAATCACTACTGCTTCTTTCCTCTCTAACTCCTGGTCTGGGGCTTCATAATTTGTCTGGACTTCAAGAATGTCTGGGACCTCCCAGTCCTCTCCTGCTCTGCTGCCTCTCCGGTGTCTCCCTAGGGAAAAAGAAAATCTCTTTTCTTTCATGTGGCTTAGCTGAACCCCATTTCTGCTTACTCTCCCAGCAGCAGAAGAAAAACAACAACAGCAGCAAACCACGAGGTTGTGACCATAATGTGAGCTCTTCCTGGTGGCATCTTTCTCATCAAAAAAAGAAGAAGAACCTCTCTTCTATAATCCATCTTTCCAGGTTTGCAGAAGCTCCTCTGTGCCTTTAAGGCTGGAGTTCTGAGAACAAACCCACCTGGAGTAGAGCCTGTATGGCCTGGAAATAGCTATTAGTAGTGCTCTGCCCCTCCTCATCTTGTGTGTTTTAATTGCATTTACCTTGCCTTCCTTTGTCCCATTTCTTTTTCTGCTCTTATGCCTATGCCTTTACCCACTAATGCGACTGCTCAATTCAGTTACTTCAGTTAATTTCAACTCCTATTATTAGGTAGGAGGATGTCCTGTGCAAGCACTTTGTAACAGGTAAAGGTGTTCTATAAATACAAGTTGTTACTAAGCCCTAATTATGTCCTCTTCTCTTACCTGGAGTGCAGGTAGAAATGAGTGAGTGCAAAAAAAGGTAAAAGGCCTTGGCCCTGACATTCCAGGATCCTGGGGTCTAATAGAGGAGATGGAAGATGCCTAAGAAAATGTGATAACTGAGGCAAGGATTACAGACCACGGGTCATGCATGTGAGTGGTCTTCCAAACCTACTGTAGTGCAGGGAGCATTTGAATGGACCTAGGAAAACATGAGACTTCTGCTGGCAGAAATGCTAAGGACCTTGAAAAATCATAAGCAATATGGTATATCTCTTGCTCAGAGATTCATATAACATGGTAGAAGTGGATCCTTTCCAAAAAGAAAGGAATCCCAGCAGATCAATGATAAACCTGAAACAGAAAAGGTGAATGAGGCCCCTGGCCATTTAGCCACATGCTCAACCCTCCACAATGTTAAATGTAAGAATTAAATGTCCAAGTTACACCTCTGTTTTGAAAGATGTCAAGATATACCTGAAGTCCTTGAGTAAATATGACAAAAATTCACCTGTGCACAGAAAGGTGACAAGTCCCCTTCAGTCTGGTTGAAGACTTGACGAAATGAAGAGTTTCTTTGAGCCTTAGAGAATAGCCTGGGAGTGGGGGCAGGAGGTGGCATTCTTTTCCAACCAAAGGTACAAATACTCTCTTAAAAAGAAAGGTGCATTTAGAAGGAATGTGGTCCCCATACATCACCTGTGATTAGCTTTTGGGCAACTTTCATGGACAGGAAGGCTTCCATTCAGGAGCAGACAATTCACCCAATTACCTTGTAGGTCTTAGGTCATCCCCTGAGAATGGGAACAATGCCCCTTCAGACCTGGGGAGGAAACTCAATCAACTAACTCAGGTGTGCAGTGAAGCATCTGAAGAGTCACTGAAGGTGCTGTTTACTCTCATTGGGTTTTTTGTTTTTTTCTTTTTTGGATGGAGGTAGATAACATGATGTCTTTTACTAGAACCTACATCTGGGAGATTTTTGTTTTTCTGTTTGGGGCTTTTACCAGTTCTGTATTCAAAAACCAACACAAAACCTCTATTTACTTTCTGTCCTGTGCTGGGCAGCTCTGTGTTGGGTACTTCCTAGAAAATCCTTCCCTGCTCCCAGCCCAGCAAGCTTCTTTAGTTTGGCTACAGGAGGATGTTTACCTCTGACACCAGCAAGGTTCAAATCTGGTCAACCTTTTACCAGCCCTGAACACATAAAGCCACACTCTTCTAAGAGGACACCGTACTCTCCTGCATGCATTTCAGTGATTTTCCCTCCTAAATTTTACATTTGGAAAATTGCAGAGAACCAGATTCTCATGCCACTTGAGACAATTTCATTAAATGTGATTTTCCTAAGGTAGGAATTCATATTCAAATATGAGAGCAAGAGGAAATTTTAGTCTAGACATTAAAGAAAAAACAAAAAAGGGTGAATAAGCTTAGAATTGCTGCAACATTTTAGGCTTTCCAAGAGAAATTAAGGACAGAACTGTAACTAATCTGATTCTCACACTGTAAAGAATCTTCTGATTATCCTACTTTTTTTCTTTTACACTCATCCAAAACCACTACTTCTTGATGAAGTTAAAAACTGGATATTTCTGATACATGCTCTCATTAAGTGATTTAAAATGGAAAGCAGAGGGGAAAAATACTATCTAATTTGCACTCAAAGCAAAACTAGCCACTGAGATGTATGAAAGAACTAGTGAGTGAAAAAAAATCTCTAGAAATATAAAAGAAGGGGAGTGAGAGATGGGCAGTTTTAAAACTTCTCCTTTAGATCTACAATTCCATGTGTTTAGCTGGCTCATTACCACTGAAATGAGCTCTGCAAAGACAGAACCAATAAGATAGACAGTGTTTTTGTGCCAAAGACTTTGTAGAGAGAGAATGTTTATCATTATTTACAGGGGGCAGGGAAGGGGGGTCTGGAGGGGAAGAGAGAAAAAAGACGAGCCCTTCTGGCATCTACCCACACAGAAAATTTTTGTACTTCTTACCATGGAAATATTAACTTAGAGGAAGGGAACAGACCCTTGGGGATTTCCATCCTAAAGCCTTTCTGAAAGGGTGGGTAATGTCCAGAAGCACACGCAAAAAGGACGAGACTGACAAATGGATTTGTGCGGAAACACTAGTAGAATCAGGACACCAGATATGTCTGCACAGATGAACTTACTCACTAGAGAGTGAAGCAGATTACTTTGTCACCACACGAACATAGCACAACCATCCTGGCCACTCCCAGTCCGGGACCCGCCTGTCAAGCCCTTGGCAGAGCCCACAGTCTACTGAAACACTACATTGTTGAGCCCACCCCTACACAAAACTCACAAACTCCCTGCAGCATCCTTCAATGTCCATCCTTAGTTGCCGTACTTAAAATTCTCTTTGAGCCCAGGGGCAGGACAGGAATCTGACACTAGAGCCACCTGGGGACCCAGATTATTCTGAAGCCAAATCCCTTCATCACAGAATAAATCCCAACTTTCTCTAATCTCTTGAAACAGTGGCAGTTCAGTGGGTAGCGTTGGAAGACTGCTGATGAACCTTCCCTACGTGCAATGTCTCTTTATTTCTTTTTCCTTCAAAGAGGAGAATTCATAAAAGCATTTGCACAAAATCATAGTGGAAATATTGTATTCAGTATCCAGTGCTTACCCTTTGTAAATACCACCATATTCACCACAGGTGAACAAATGGGTGTCCTCCTGGAATCTCCTGAAGATTTAGTGATGTGTTTTCTTCCAGTCCCAGGTGTCCATATGCTCCAAGTTCAAGATAAAGTAGAGATACTGGAAAATAAACCACAAAACATGTATTCCTTCCCCAATTCCAGGAATGCTCATGTGTTTACTAAATGTTTACTTAACATGGAGATGAACAATTTTTGCTGTGTAGCAAAATTTCATAATGATTTGACAAAGGAGTTGTTCTAAAATGAAAGGCACTGAAGAAATAGAAAGAAAATATATTTGCTATAGAGGGCTTGTGTGAGAATGATTAAAGTCCTGAGTTACAAGCCCAACTTTGCCTCTAACTAGCTATCATAGAATTTTTCTAGATAAAAATGTCATCTGAAACATGAAGGGAGTGAACCAACAGATTTTTCAGGCTCTTTTCACAACTAAAAGTTCAGGCCCAATTTTCTTCATATGAATATTCAATTATCCACAGCCACTCAAACTGACTTTCCCTACTGCCCAGCCCATTGCAGCCACAACTGTGCTGAGTGCCCAGCCCAAAAGGGCTCCCAGTTTCTGAGATTTGGGACTTGCTGTGTTCCAAAATCACATTAGACGATCTCTTGTATTTTTAATTGCCTGGATTTCTCCTTCTCTCTCTTAGTACAGATCATCCAGAGTTAACTCTCTAGTTGATTCAGCCAAAAATCAACCGGTAGATGTATGTACATCCTGGGTGGTTTGCCACACATATAACAAGAGGACATTAAATCATCAAAGAGCCCTCAAAACTACCAAGATGAGTGGCATCCAAAGTCTCAAGGGAGTATACTAAAAGATCCATTAGAATGTAGAACAAATATCAGATCACCTGTTTATTTTATCATATTTCTTTTAAACTGCTATTTTAGAGATATTTTTATAATGTGCATAATATATTAGAACCTTACAGATGCATATTATTTTAAATTAGTATACATCTATTAAAGCATGCATGCTAAATTTTTTTGTTATTGTTACTTATAGGAGTGTATGATCAAAAAGTAAGTTCCAATACTAATCATCTAGTGCCCCCGAACCAAGTTCTGTCCACCCCCGGATTTGGGACAGAGCTACACCACAGTCATTTACATAGTATCTTTGGCAGTTTTCACACTATAATGGTAGAGTTTAGTTGTTGCCTCAGAGAGGATAATGGCCCACAATTCTAAATTATTCACCGTCTGCCCAGATACAGAAAAAATTCACTGACCCTTGATCTAAACCCCATTTTTATGGTAAAGGAATTAAAGTCTAGAGATGTTGAGTAAATTGTTGAGTAAATTGGCAAAGCAGAACTGAGGCCATGGATTTTCTTCAAAGCATTATTCAGCTAATGCTCTGTGCGCACTATTACTTTGTCATCCTCATGCCTTGTGTTCTTTCAAGTCTTTGATATCCAAACTAAGATATTACTAGACTAAAATTCCAGTTTCACCCACAAAGGGCTGCTTCTACCTGAGCTCATCTCTTAGTTCCCCCCTCTGCCTCATTCCCCCCCGGCCAGATTGCATCGGCTTCCTTGCACCACAGTGGGTGGCCTGCCCCTGCCAAAAGATGCTGTCACACTACTCATCTGCTGTCTGGCCCAAACAGAAGATCACCTGGGTTTTTTTCTTCTCTTACACACTCTTAATTACTATACTGTATTTCTTGAAACACCTGAAAATGCAGTGACCAATAACATGTTTACTTATTTGGAATATCCAACAGAGGTGTTAATTCTGCTAAGATAATGAAAATCATTCAAAACTCTCCAACTATGGAATCCTCATGGGATCACACTCTGCCTACCCAATGTCCATCTCTCTGAGTACATAAACTTTAGAGTGAAAGTCACTAAGACAAGGTGGTAGGGGAGTCCCTTCCTAGGAAGAAGAATTAGTCTGGGACTGTGTTTCATGACGATGGAATTACTTGGCACAGTGGTTCTCCAAGTGTGGTCCCACACCAGCACCCTCAGCGTCACCTGGGAATTTGTTAGAAATGCAAATTCTCAGGCCCTACCTCTGAACTATTGAATCAGAGACTCTGGGGGTGGGGCCACAGGAATCTGAGTTTTAACATGCCCTCCTTTGATTCTGATGTTTTCAAAAGTTTGAAAGGCACTGAATTTAAGCAATTTGGCATCACGACTGAAGACCAGGAGCTAGAAGGAAAGGACCTCTTCTACCACTACTACTACACTTCCCCACTAAAATCTCCATCCTGCCAACATTCACTGTGCCTTTCCATGTGCCAGAGCTCCAGGAAGAGATACTACTTCCTTACCTTCAATGGAGCAGTAAATACAAGAGTGAGCTTTGGACACTGAAAGAAAAAAGAAATTTCAGTTTGCCCAGTGACCACACTACCTTATCTTGATTATGGTCATTTTGCACTGCTGACTCACTGCATTTTAAAAAATGCTTATCAAGAATCTACTAAGTACAAAACTCTATGTAAAAATGGATTCTGTACATCTATCTCAGTGAAGATTTATTCCAGTACTATGGAGTTTATAGTCTGATGAAGAAGATAAATTTTCAGCTAAAAAATCGTATGCAAACAAATATTATGAAAACCCAAATCAAGTACTTTGGAGGAAAGGAACAAGTTGCTACATGGATGTGTCATGGAGAAACTTGATCTGGATGGGAGAGTTGGGGGCGCTTCCCTGGGGAACTGACATTTTAGCTCATCTTTCTGCAGGACAAGATTTTAAAAACTGGGAGAAGTCATTGTCCACTTAGAAAAGTTCATGCAAAAGCCCTATAGCAGAAGGAGAATGCTATTTTGAGGAACTGCAGACCAGTAGGGCTCACAGACTGGGATGAACAAGGCATGAGAGGAGGTAGGAGAAGTAAGATGCCCCCACATTAAAGATTTTGTTAATTGTTGTAACAATGACATCACGCTGGCTGCTGTGGGAAATTGGAAAGAAGCTAGAATAAAGTGACCATTGTAGTTGTCCAGGCCAGACATGAAGATAGGTTAGATCAGGGAAAGGTACAAAGAAGTAGATAGATTTTAGAAGACATTTAAGCAATAGCAATACAGAAGGCTTGGTGACACGAAGTGTAAGACAGAAGAGGTCAAGGATGAGTCCTTAGTGTCTGGTATAAGAAATGTAGTAACTGCTCACATTTATAAGGAGCACTTATAGAGAGCAGGTAGGGTGGTGTTTAGTAGGTATGGAAAGTCTGTAAGGTCTGTTTTGAATGGGCATGTTTAGGGTTCCTTATTCTGCCCTATTAAACCTTATCTCTCAATCTTTTCTGAGCATTGAGGTAGTCATTAAAGTTTAATCATACTTCCTCCTGACTAGGTGGTTTTAAAAAATCCAAAGAGAGATAGTTGACCAAATATTTCTCTGTATAGTATCACTCAAAAGCCTCTATCTCCTAAGCTTTCTTCCCAAAGGCCCCATTGGGGGACTGAGATTTTGGTGCAGCAATGGAAAGCTCCTTTCTTGGTGCTGGCTAAGACAATGAATATAAATGTCTTGGCTCTAAAACCATGCCGTAGGAGAAAAGCATCAAATATCAAATATGACTCATCCTCAACCTCCTTTGGCAAGGTTTAACACTGCACTGGACCCCTGTAGATGATGGAAACCATATAGAAGTAGTACTTGGCACAATAGCTGAGTTACTACTTTGGATTCACAACGTTTCATTCAATAACAGCTTCTAAAACTTCTTACCTGGTCTGTTGAACATTATCTTACATCAAATCTAGTCTATACCCAAAGGATTGACACAAACAAGTATAATGACATGGCCAAGACAGCACAAGTCAGGTAGGTCTTGAGAGCAGAGGCTATTTGCTAGAGCAAAGGCCTATGTCCTATATCTTATTCTTCTTTGTGTTCTTCACCAGTACAAATAAAAGTTAGAATATAAGCATTTGGGGGTAGTTACTGACTTAGAAGTGATATGACAGAGCGGTGTATATGTATAAAGAGTAATTAAGTTGTATGCTTAAGATTCATATATCTTACTATATATATATTATACTTCACTAAAATTAAAATGAACATAAATACTGTTTGATTTCAAAATGTTTACCCTGATTTACCTGACCTGAGGCTTTCACCAGTTATACCAAACCATTAACTTCATTTTATTTCATTTTGCATAATTCTTTTGGCCAGAATGGAGAGTGGTGGGAGTGGTTGGCCCTAGAGGCCTGAATCTGTAACTCACATCTTCTGTACTAGGCACTTAAGACACATCAGTCACATTTAGTCTTCATTTATTATCGTTCTCATTTCACAGATGAGGCAATTGAGACACAAAGAGGTTAAATAACTTACTATATGTATCTGAGTCCGAAACCAGTAATCTTTTCAATAAACCCAACACATAATAAAGAAACACTGCCCAGGAAGAAATGTGACCAAGTGGCAAGCTCTATCAGTATTCAAAGTAAGGACACAAAAAAGAATCGTCAAGGAGGAAGGCAGAAAAGGGAAAAGGATCCAGACTGTGGAAACAAAACTTACATATGTGTGGGAGGCTTGGCAAAAACTTTAATGCATAGGATATTTTTGGAAAAGCAAAAAAATGGAGAGAAGACACAAATAGAGAATTTTAACTGTTTAAAGATTATGTGAGTATAATTTTTAGCCATATCTGAACCCGAAGAGGACAGCTAAAATAGAAATATGTCTTCTTTCTAGACAAATTTTCTCTAGCTGTTTTAATAAATTATTATACAATTATTTTGAAATGAGTGTGTCATGTCATTAATTTGGTTTTTTGCTCACTTTTTCTAAATGTGTTTCCTTGGGTCTGATAACTTGCTGAACACTCATTAGTTCTAATGATTATCTTTCATTTTTTAGGTAGATGATCATAAAATCCACAAATAAGGACAATTCTGCCTCTTTCTTTCCAATGTATATGCCTCTTATTTATACTACTTCACTTATTACACTGGCTAGACCTTTTAGTTCACTGTTGAACACTAATAGTGATAAAAGTTATACTTTTCTTGAGTGGTAATGCTTCTAACTTTACAGTTGTATTCCCCTTTTCTGTATTTCAAATTCTCTCTCATGTTTCTCCTCTCTCTTTTCTCTCACTGTACTGTGTCTACCTTGCAGGAAAATATTGAAAAATGATGAACTAAATTTCTGATCCTTTTTCCTTAGGCACAGGAAAATAAATGTTTCTAACCACCTAGCTGGAGGCTTGAAGCACCTGAATCTAAGGACTCTCCCGGAACACAGGTGAACATAAGCATATACCCATCATCACCCAAGTAGAAGAGGCAAAAATGCTCACCTTTTAAAGAGTGGTACAGTCAGGGTGGGCTTTTGGAGAAGCATGTGTGTTGCATAGCCTATGCATCAATGGACAAGTAACAGTCCCTGGCTTCAGATACGTGCTCTGGGCACTGATTTGTCTTATCATTACCATGTGCAGAGGTCAATAGTCATTTTCACATGGACCAGGGTTTGTCATTTATTTAGACTGGTGGACTAAAAAAGAGACCTGACACTAAAGAGATGTTTCCCATATTATGAAATTTGCCTTAGGAATAAAATCATTGTTTTCAACCTTTTTCTTTCAGGTAGGTTATTGATACTAAGTAACTTTTCTGCTCCATAGAATCAACATTACTACTCTATTAAAGGATTTGAAAAATCAGCAGCATCTCCCTCACTGAAGCAGGAAGTCTTTAATCACCTCTGACTTCTTCTGACCTCTCATCCCTTAAATCTCTCCTTTGGCAGAACATAGAGAGTGACAAATGCTTTAGCCTCCGTAAGAATCATAGCATAGCATATCAAAAGACTAAAGAACAGTAAGAAACTCTTGTGTAACTTTTATCAGTTGATACTTATTAACACACTTAAAATATTCAAAATATTTACATAAACATGAGGAAACTGGGCATAAGTACAATGTAATTTTTTTTAATAAAATATACTTAGTAAACGGTTTTCTTGGTACATGCATAGAAACTGTAACATCCAGGAAACTGTAGACTTAACTAACCCCAAGCAGAATCTGATTGCCAGCTACGCTGGGCTCTCCTTGGAAAGTTGTGCCACTGATGAATCAGACATCACAAGACACACATATACCAATATTTAAAAAGAAAAAAGATGTTCGTTTCTGAAAATTATTATTGTGTGGCACTGTTGTGATGATTCCTGTACATCTTGCGATGTACATTGCCGAGCAGCAATGTATTCCTATTCTACGCTCCAGCTCCTCGAGCCCTGGGGAGGCTGCCTGCCTTCATCTACTTTCCCCAGCACCTAGAGGAGGAAAGGCAGTCGGATTCAGAGAAGAAAATTAGAGGCAGGAACTTCACTTAGAGTAGAGGCCAGTATTTGACATCTTAGTTTGAGAAACTAAGAAAAAGGGAGAAAAATCAAGCAACGCCTCCGAGACCAGGAATACAAGAATAATAAAAGGAGCAAACGAAGCATTTGATACAGAAGAAACATCGATGGAGACCAGCACCGTCAGCTTCTTTGAATTACTAGACGGAGAGTGCAAGGTGGTTGTTCCATAAGCGAGTAGTGAAGTGACGATGCAAACATAGTGGGGATTCCTGAAGAGTCATTCTCTAAGACAAGATTTGGTCCCTGTTAGGTTCTCACTAGCAGCATTTTCTTTTTGAGTCATGACTTTGCCTTTATAGAAATAGTCACAGCCAAAATATTTTAAAAGATTACCATTTGAAGAACAAAAACTTCCCTCTGTCCACACTATTTCCTCATCTTACGGAATTTTAAAGGCCAAAGCTTCAGTGAGCTGAATTTTTTCTTCTTTTACTTTAATTTTTTATTGAACTAAAATATGCACACAGAAAAGTGCATATTTTATAATGTACAGTCTGAATAATTGCTGCAAAATGAACACCCCCCTTCTAATTAGCACCTCGATTTAGAAATAGAACAGCACCCCTAGACACTTTCCCTGGCCCCTTTCCAGAAAATAACTCAAAGGCAGCCATTATTTTGACCTCTAACAGCATTCTCTGATTTTGTTCTTCAAAAAATTGAATTATGGGCCGGGCGCGGTGGCTCACGCCTGTAATCCTGGCACTCTGGGAGGCCGAGGCGGGCGGATTGTTTGAGCTCAGGAGTTCGAGACCAGCCTGAGCAAGAGCGAGACCCCGTCTCTACCAAAAATAGAAAGAAATTAATTGG
>CAUYSK010029581.1:0-35958 GCA_963575035.1 Avahi laniger | reverse complement strand
AATAAGGATTCTTTTCCCCAGTGTATGTTTTTGTCTGGTTTGTCAAAGATTAGATGGCTATGTGAGGATGGTTTTATATCTGGGTTCTCAGTTCTGTTCCACTGGTCAGTGGCTCTGTTTTTGTGCCAGTACCAAGCTGATTTTATTATTACAGCCTTGTAATAAAGTTTTAAGTCTGGTAAATTGATACCTCTCACTTTGTTTTTATTGTCTAGAATTGTTTTTGCTATGCAGGATCTTCTCTGGTTCCATACAGAGCGTAAAATTAATTTTTCTACATCTGTGAAGAATGATGTTGGTATTTTAATAGGGATTGCATTGAATCTGTAGATCACTTTGGGTAGTATAGACATTTTAACAACGTTGATTCTACCGACGCACGAGCATGGTATGTTTTCCATCTGTTTATGTCCTCGGCTATTTCCTTCCTCAATGTTTCGTAGTTCTCCTCGTAGAAGTCTTTTACCTCCTTAGTTAAATATATTCCTAGGTATTTTATTTTCTTTGTTGTAATTGTGAAGGGAATTGAATCTTTGATTTGGTTCTTGGTATGACTGCTATTGGCATATATGAAACCCTCTGATTTGTGTGTATTGATTTTGTATCCTGAGACTTTACTGAATTCATTTATCAATTTCAGGAGCCTCTTGGTTGAATCCTTGGGGTTATCTAAATATAATATCATATCATCATCAAATAGTGAGAGTTTGATCTCTTCTGTTCCCATTTGTATGCCTTTAATTTCACCCTCTTGCCTGAGTGCTGTGGCCAGGACTTCCAGCACTATGTTGAATAGAAGTGGAGATAGTGGGCAACCTTGTCTGGTTCCAGTTCTAAGTGGGAATGCTTTCAGTTTTTCCCCACTTAGTATGATGTTGGCCATGGGTTTGTCATATACGGCTTGTATCATTTTAAGACAAGCCCCATCTATGTCTATTTTGTTAAATGTTCTTATCATAAAAGGGTGTTCAATTTTGTCAAATGCTTTTTCTGCGTCTATTGAGACAATCATATGGATTTTGTTTTTGATTCTGTTTATGTGGTGAATTACATTTATAGATTTGCGTATGTTGAACCATCCTTGCATCTCTGGGATGAAGCCCACTTGGTCGTGGGCTTATTATTTTCTTAATAAGCTCCTGGATTCAGTTAGTTAGAATTTTGTTGAGAATTTTTGCGTCTATATTCATAAGGGATATTGGTCTCTAGTTTTCCTTTTTTGTTGCATCCTTTCCTGGTTTTGGTATCAGGGTTAAGTTGGCTTCATAAAATGGTTGGGAAGGATTCCCTCCTTCTCGATGTTATGAAATAATTTCTGCAGGATAGGCATCAGTTCTTCTTTGTAGGTGTGGTAAAATTCGGGTGTGAAACCGCCTGGTCCGGGACTCTTCTTTTCTGGAATGTTTTTTATTGCTGTTTCAATTTCAGTCCTTGATATTGACCTGTTCAGAAAATGAACTTTAAATTAACAATGGTAAAAAAAAGACAAAACTGCTCATTATATAATGATAAAGGGGGCAATTCAGCAAGAAGATATAACAATACTAAATATATACACACCTAACACAGGAGTTTCCAGATTCATAAAAAAATACCATTATACTTAAGTGAAAAAATAAACAGCAACACCATAATTGCTAGGGAATTCAACACTTCTCTGACAGAACTGGACAGATCACTGAGGGAGAAGATCAACAAAGAAACATTGGACTTAAACAGAACTTTAGAACAGAGTAATCTCACAGAGATCTTCAGATTATTCTATTTCAAAATTTCAAAATGTGCATTCTTTTCCTCAGTACATGGGACATTTTCTAAGATAGATCATATGTTGGCCCACAAAACAAGTCTCAGCAAATTCAGAAAAAGTAGAAATCATTCCATGCATCTGCTCAGATCACAGTAGAATAAAACTAGAAATCAACTACAAGAAGACTAATAAAACAAACTGCTCCTGAATGGTCCTTGGGTCAATGGCAAAATTAAAATGGAAATCAAAAGATTTTTTGGAACAGAATGACAATCATGACACTAACATCTAAAATCTATGGGATACAGTAAAGGTAATGTTAAGAGGAAAATTCATACTCTTAAATGCTTACATCAAAAAGACAGAAAGATCACAAATTAACAACCTCATGTCACACCTCAAGGAACTAGAAAAAGAAAAACAAACTAAACCCCAAATTAGCAGAAGGAAAAAAATAACAAACCTTAGAGCAGAACTAAATGAAATAGGAATCAAAAAAAGAAAAAAAAATACAAAGAATCAACAAAAACTTGATTCTTTAAAAAGATAAACAAAATCTATAAACTTCTAGCTTGATTAACCAGAAATAGAAGGGAAAGGACCCAAATAAGCTCAATCAGAAATGAAAAAGGAGACATTATAACTGATACCACAAAAATAAAAAAAAATCATCCATGAATACTATGAAAATCTCTATGTACACGAACTGGAAAACATAGAGAAAATAGATAAATTTTTGGAAGCACAAAGCTTCCCAAGCCTGAATCAGGAAGAAATAGAAATCCTGAACAGATCAATAATGAGAAACAAGATTGAAGCAGTAATAAAAAGATCTACCAACAAAAACACAAAAGCCCTGTGCCAGATGGATTCACAGCTAAATTCTACCAGATCTACAAAGAAGAAGTAGTACCTACCTTACAGAAATTATTTCATAACATTAAAAAGGAGGGAATCCTCCCTAGCTCAATCTTTTAAGTCAGTATCACTTTGGTTCCAAAGCCAGGAAAGGACACAACACAAAAAAAAAAACTACAGACCAATATCACTTAGGAACACAGATGCAAAAATCCTCAAAAAAATACTAGCAAATCAAATTCAATAGCACATGAAAAAGATAATTCACCATAATCAAGTTGATTTTATCCCTGGGATGCAGAATTGTTTAACATATGCAAATCAAAATCCATGATTCACCACACAAAGAAAAGCAAAAAAACAAAGCAAAACAAAACAAAAAACTCAAAAATACATGATCATCTCAATAGATAAAGAAAAAGCAATCAATAAAATCAACCACCTTTTCTTGATAAAAATTCTCAACAAACAAAGCTAGAAGGAACATACCTCAAAATATAAAAGCTATATATGACAAACCCACAGCCAACATCATACTGAATGGGAACAAGTTAAAAGCATTCCCCCTATAAACTGGAACAAGACAAGGATGCTTACTGTAACCACTTCTATTCAACATAGTACTGGAAGTCCTAGCCAGAACAATCAGGCAAGAGAAAGAAATAAAGGGCATCCAAATCAGGAAACAGGAGGCCAAAGGATCCCTGTTCACTCACAATACAATCTTGTATCTAAAAAACTCTAAAGATCTCACCAAAAGACTCCTAGAATTGATAAATCAATTCAACAAAGTCTGAGATTACAAAATCAATGCACACAAATCACTAGCATTTTTATATTCTAATAACAGTAAAGTTGAGAGTCAAATCAAGGAGTCAATACCACTTACAATAGCTATAAAGAAAATAAAATACCTAGGAATATACTTAACCAAGGAGGTAAAAGATCTCTACAAAGAGAACTAGAAAACACAGATGAAAAAAATTATAGATGATACAAACAAATGGAGAAATATCCCATGCTCATGGATTTAACATTGTTAAAATGTCTGTACTGTCCAAAGTGATTTACAGATTCAATGCAATCCCCATCAAAATAATATACCAAAGATCTAGAAAAAAAGAATTCTATGTTTGATTTGGAACCCAAAAAGAACACAAATAGTCAGAGCAATCTTAAGCAAAAAGAACACATATGGAAGCATCACATTACCTAACTTCAAATTTTACTACAAGGTCATAGTAACCAAGACAGTATGGTACTGGTATAAAAGTAGAGACATAGGCCAATGGAACAGAATAGAGAACCCAGAAATAAATCAACTAATCTTCAACAAAACAAACAACAACATACACTGGGGACTGGAAGCCCTATTCAATAAATGGTTCTGGGAAAACTGGATAGCCATGTACATAAGAATAAAACAGGGCCACTCGTGGATGCGGAGAGGTACGAACACTCATACACTGCTGGTGGGACTGCAAATTAGTGCAACCTCTGTGGAAAGCAATATGGAGATACCTCAATGAGATACAAGTAGAACTACCATTTGACCCAGCAATCCCGTTACTGGGCATCTACCCAAAAGAGCAAAGTCGCTCTATGAAAAAGACACCTGCACTCGAATGTTCATAGCAGCGCAATTCACAATTGCAACGATGTGGAAACAACCCAAGTGTCCATCAATACATGAGTGGATTAATAAACTGTGGTATATATATATACCATGGAGTACTATTCAGCTTTAAGAAACAATGGTGACATAGCACCTGTTATATACTCCTGGAAAGGGCTGGAACACATTCTACTAAACGAGGTATCCCAGGAATGGAAAAATAAGCACCACATGTACTCACCATCAAATTGGTATTAACGGATCAACACATAAGTGCACATATAAGAATTACATCTATTAGATATTGGGGAGGGGGCGGGGGGAGGATGGAGGAGGTGACGGGTATATGTGTACACAAAGAGTGCAATGCGCACCACACAATAGGGTGGACATATTTGAAACCTGGACTCAGGGGGGAAAGGGGGCCAAGGGCAACACACGTAACCTAAACATCTGTACCCCCATATTATTCTGAAATAAAAAAGAGATTCTATTTGAAGATAAAAAAAGAAGAAAAGAAAATACTTAGAAATATACTAAACCAAGGAGGTTAAAGATCTCTACAATGACAAGTAGGAAACACTGAGGGAAGAAAGCACAAATGACACAAACAAATGGAAAAAAAATTCTCGGGCTCATGGATTTGGAAAATCAATGTCATTTTAATATCCATACTGCCCACAGTGATGTACAGATTCAATGTGATCCCCCCCAAAATACCAAAGTCATATTTCACAGATCTAGATTTAAAAAACTCTACACTTCATTTGGAACTAAATACTCGCATGAAGCAACAAATCAACTTAGCATAAAGAAGAAATCTAGAAGCATCACACTACCAGACTTCAAATTATACTACAAGGTTATAGTAACCAAAACAGCATGACATTGTCATAGAAGTAGAGACATAGACTAATAGAACAGAGAACCCAGAAATAAAATCATATAGTTATGACGAACTCATCTTTGACAAAACAGACAATAGCATACACTGGGGAAAGGAAGCCCTATTAAATAAATTGTGTTAGGAAAATTGAATAGCCATTAGCAGAATAATAAAACAGGACCCCTGTCTCTCACCATATGTGAAAATTAATTCAATATGAATAAAAAACTTAAATGCAAGTTATGAAACCATAAAAATTCTGAAATAAAATATAGGGAAAACACTTCTAGACACCAACATAGGCAAAGAATTTATGAATAAGACCCCAAAGGCAATTACAGTAACACCAAAAATAAATACATGGGACTTGATTAAATTAAAAAGCTTCTTCACAGCAAAGGAAATACTCATCGGAATAAATAGACAACCTAAAGAAGGGCAGAAAATATTTGCAAACTATGTATCCAATAAGAGGCTAATATCCAAAATCTAAAAGAACTCAAATGAATCAACAAACGGGGAAAACATTAAAAATTGGACAAAATACATGAACAGAATTTTTTTTAAAGAAGATAGACAAAAGGTCACAAACAAATAAAGAAATCCTTAATGTCACTAATTATTGTAAAAAATGCAAATTAAAGCCATGATGAGAAATCATCATACCGCGGTCAAAATGGCTATTATTAAAAATCCAGAAACCATAGATTCTGCTGTGTATGCATAGAGAAAGGAATGCTCATGCACTGTTGGTGGGACTACGAATTAGTACCAGCTCTATGGCAAATATTATTGAGATTCTTCAAAGGAATGTATATAGACATATCATTTGTTCCTGCAGTCCCACCACTCAGTATCTACCCAAAGGAAAAGCAGTCATTTTATCAAAAAGACAGTTGCATTCAAATATTTACTGTAGTATAATCCACAATTGCAAAGATGTGGAATCAACCTAAGTGCCCATCAATTCATGAGTGGATTGACAAAGTATCACACACACACACACACACACACACACACACACCATGGATTACTACTTGCCATAAAAAGGAATGAATTAATGTCTTTTGCAGCAATTTGAATGGAATTGGAGATCAATATACTCAGTGAGACCTCTCAGAAATGGAAAAGAAAACATCACATGTACTCTCTACTAATGTGGAACTAATTGATGGGCATACATGGGCACAGAAATAAGTAAATATCATTGAAAATCAAGAAGAGGGCAGAAAGAGGAGGGGAGAGTCAAGAACTTACCTAACAGGTACAATAAACACTATTTGTGTGAGGGACACACTTATAGCTCTGAATAAAACATTATAAAAGCTATCCATGTAACAAAAACATTTGTAACCTCTTAATATTTTGAAATAAAAAATAGATAAATTGGACTTCATCAAAATTAAAATAATTTATGTGCCAAAAGTTACCATTCAGATAGGGAGAAGACAAACCATGCAAGGGGAGAAATATTTACAAATCATGTATCTGATAATGGACTAATATCCAGTATACATAAAGAACCATTACTCTTCAACAACAAAATAAAAATGATCCATTTCAAATTGGGCATAGGAGATGAATAGACATTTCTCCAAAATTAATATAAAAATGTCCAACAAGCACATGAAAAGAGCCTCGACATCTTTAGTCATCAGGCAAATGTAAATCAGAACCAAAATGAGATACTGCTTTACACTCACTGGATTGGCTATAATAAAAGAATGAAAAATAACTAGTTGAAGATGATGCAGAAAAATTGGAATCTTTTCTTCACTGGTGGAAATGTAAAATGTTTTCAGCCGTTGTGGAAAATATTTTGGTAATTCTTTAATAATTTAAACATAGAATTACCATATGACCTAATAATTGCACTCCTCGTTATGTAACCAGAATTATAAACAGATCTTACAAAAAGAACTGGTCCATGAATATTTATAGCAACAGTACTCACAGAAGTCAAAAGGTGAAAACAATTCAAATGTTCATTAAGTAATGTGTGAACCAAGAAAATATGTGTATCCATAACATGTAATAAGATTCAGCCATAGACTTGAATAAAGTACTGAGACATGTTACAACATGGGTAAACCCAGAAAACATTATGCTAAATAGAAGAGTACAGACACGAAAGACCACATAGTGTATGATTTCATTTATATGAAATACCCAGGTTGATAATTGCATAGATAGAAACAGATTAGTAGTTTTCAGGGACTATGGGAAAGAGAGAATTGGAAATGATTGCTTAATTGGTAAGGATGTGCAAGGACTGAAATTCTCATACACTGTTTCTGGGAACATAAAATGGTAAAGCCAGCTTGCAAAATAGTTTAGTAGTTTCTTAAAAATGTAAAAATAAAGGGAGCCAAGAAGGCTGACTAGAGACATAGCTTTTCGGACTGTCCTGGCTGAAGGGTAGAAGTTTGGACTGAGAAGATAGGAAAACAACCACAGCTTGGATGTGGATCACAGGGAGAAACAGCAGAGGCATCCAGGAACCCCACCAAGAAGGGCTGAAAATATGAGAATGAGGAACAGAGATAAGCGAGGACAGCAGTGTGAACCAAATCTAGAGAGGCCCAGAGCCCAGTGAGAGAGCCCAGGCCTCCCCTCCTGCACTTGGGTGACTCTGGCAAGCAGTGAAACACAAAACTCTCACCACCGGGAGAGTGCCACAAGACACGAGAGAGTCAGTACTCTTACACCGACATGCCTCCTTCTCTGCATCTCCTCCATTCCTGGCATCACAGAAAGTAATTTTGGCTCAAGCTGACCTCTAGGCACAGCCCCTCTGCCTCCATAGCAACTGCAAGAGTGCTCTGTGCTGAGTAACCTGTTTTTCTGTGGCAGGGGCATGTTCCAGGCTGAGTCTGCCACCAAGAGTGGAGCCACTAGCAGCAGGGTGTGGCAGGATCCCCGGCTGGTGGCTTAAACAGGTGTGCAGGACTCAGTGCCCTCAGGACATGAGAGTAGTTCAGGGAGACCCTCCCCCCATAGCAACCATGAGAGTACTCAATGATGAGAAGCCTGTTTCTCTGCAGTGGGGGTGCATTGCTGGCCAAGCCTGTAAGTGAGAGGGGAGCTGCCATAACCACATATCACAGTACCACCAGCTGGTGGCTTGGAAAGGAAGGCAGGACATGGCACCCCCAGGACACAAGAGTGGTACAGGGAGACCTCAGCCCCGCCTCCCCATTGCAACTGTGACAGTGCTTGGTGTCAAAAAGCCTCTTTCTCCGTGATGGGGGCCCGTTCCTGCCCAAGTCGCCCACTGAGAGGGGAGCTATCACATTAGCGTTTTGTGAGATCATGCACTAGTAACTTTGACAGGGAAGCAGGACTTGGTGAATCCTGGAAATGAGAGAGGCATAGGGAGACCACAACCCATCCCCATAGCAACCACGAGAGTGCTCAGTGCTCAGGGGCCTGTTTCTCTGTGCTGAGGGAAGATTCCCAGTCGAGCCTGCCACAGAGAGCAGTTATTCCACAGCAGCATAAGCCAAGAGGTTCATCAAACCTAGTAGAGCACCCAAAAGACAACTCAGAACCAGCACTCCTCTCCCTGTCATAGCCAGAAACCAAACATCGGGAAGCCTGAGACAAGTCCGTAAGCCAGCTCTGGCAATTTCAGCTCTTGATTGAGAGGAAAGATGAGAAGGAACCAGAAGCGAACTCCAGAAATATGAAAAATCAAAGCACAAGGACACCCCCAAAAGGAAATAACTCTTTACCAAAGCATGCCAACCTAAATGAAAAGATTAAAATGACAGATAAAGAATTACAAATGTGGATTGTAAGGAACCTCAATGAAATACAAGAGAAGATAGAAATCCAACACAAAAAAGTCACAAAAACAATATAGGAAATGACCGAAAAATTCTGTAAAGAAAATCAAATTATTAAGGAAAAACCAAACAGACCTTCTGGAAACAAAAAAATTATTCGAGGAATTACAAAGCACAGTGGAAAGCCTTAGGAATAGGGTAGATCAGGCAAAAGAAAGAACGTCAAAGCTTGAAGATAACAACTTTGAGCTAAACAAGTCAGTGAAAGAGAAAGAGCAGAAAAATAAAAGAAATTAACAAAGCCTACAAGAAGTGTGAAATTATGCAAAGAGGCCAAACATAAGAATCATAGGCATCCCTAAGGGCAAAGAAGAAAATACAAAGGGTTGGAAAATATATTAATATTTGAAGGACTAATCAAGGAAAATTTCCTTGGCCTCACTAGCAATCTATATATCCATATACAAGAACCTCAAAGAAATCCTGGGAGATTCATCGGACGGGGCAGTGACAAAAAACCATAATCATGAAACTGGCCAAAGTAAACAAGAAAGAGGCACTCCTACGAGCAGTAAGACAGAAAAAAAAAATCAGGTAACTTACAAAGGAAAAGCTATCAGACAAACTGTAGACTTCTCAACTGAGACATAACAAGCATAAAGGGATTGGGACACCATTCTCAGTCTTATCGAACAGAATAATGGCTAGCCTAGAGTTTTGTATCCTGCAAAACCAAGTTTCTTATATGAGGGAGAAATAAGAACCTTCTCAGAGGAGCAAACACTGGGGGAATTTGTCAAGACAAGTCCTGACCTGCACAAAGTACTCAGAATTGCATTATACAAGAATCAACACAAAGCCAACCACCAGTAGAAAATACATCAAAAGATAAAGCTGAGAGCTCGGACACCACAATGGTTCAAGAGATAACACAAAGCAATAAAGTTATACTCAACAGAAAGAACAGAAATCCACCACATTTATCAAGTCTTTCAATAAATGTAAATGATTTATCTAGAAAACCCCAAGGACTCATCTAAGAGACTCCTAGAACTGATAAATGAATTCAGCAAAGTCTCAGGATACAAAAAAAAGTCTAAGCTTATTTTAAAACGTCAATTTATCATATAATAGCAGCTGTCTAAAGAAGTTATAAGATATACTCATGCCTTCTTTTTACTTTGCATTTGCTTTTTATAGTAATAGTTGGCCAAAAGTTTTCCATAAACTTTATCAGCAGAAGAGACATGTCATCTCTAGGCAGAGATTGCAAAACTCACTGAGGAGTGTAGGAAGATCTTAATGGGTTGTTTTATTAATTTCCATATATATTCAGCTTATGTTTTAGGGGTAATGGTTGTTTTATCGATTTTAGACTGCCAAGAAGAATGTGCCAAAGAAGAACATAGAGGCATTCTTTAATCAAGAAATAGAATGCATGTGAAAACAGTTTGAAAACTAGTACATAATTCCTAAGAAGGAATTCCACACGGCCATTACAACCATAAAGACTATTTTCTGTATGATTCAACTTCAAGTATTGTACACATACACACTATACTAGAAGGAAATTAAAAATACTATAAATAGGATTGAATACTGATTGATAATCTTTCTTTACCTTCTGAATTTCTTATGGGTATGTGCCTTACAATCACAAAAATAGGCATAATTTATTCTTTAAACAAAAAGTATAAAGTGCTATACTTTTATATACTTTATACTTTTACTGGGTAGTTCCAAACCCAGTAAACGATCCTTGGGCATTTAAGCAGCCAAACAATTCCTCACATAGAGACAGTGCCCAAAATAGGTCTGGCAGAATGAAAAGGAGAGAACAATCCCTGCTTCTGGAAGGAACATGATAATTGAGACGGTTTGAAGAAGAAAGGTGAGTGAACACAGTATGAGAACATCAAAGTGCTACATTTTATGGTTGTTTGATGTAGAACAGATGACGTTATATAACTCAAAATACACTCTGATGTTTTACCACCAAACATCAAACCTCTATCCTGTGCATCTAACTGCTATTTTCGGATGTCAAAGACTTAAGGTGCGTAAGTCTATCTTGGGCTGCATTCTCTTACAAACCATTTGGGTTTAAAACAATTCTACTTGTGTAGATCACAGCTTTTATCTACAAAAGCAAATTATTCCTTCTTATATTAGGGGAAAAAAGTGGTCTAACTTTATAGAGTTTTAAATGCTCATGTAAATCACAGTCCTTCAAATCTGGGATCAAGACAGCAAATGGCTTAGGATATAAACTATTTACTCTTGACTTACCCTATAGGAAGTCAATATTTATGGTTAAGCCTATATAGATTTGATGTAGAATCTGAGGTTAGTAATCGGCTTCATATCAGTCTATTTAGGATGTTCATACTTCAGTGGAGAACACTGAAATTCTTAAGGGACTTTCCCATGATAACACAAATAGTGACAAACAAAAGTAACCTGAGAGAGTTCAAAGGGATCCAAGATTTCTTCTAGTCAAGATTCCTTGCTTTAGAGAAGATGTGGAATCTCAGGCTCATTATGATTCGGGGGAGCCTACTGTCTGCCTTTGCTCTCCTTTGGTAAGCAGCAGATCCAGAGGGATGTCAAATGGATGCCCGGCCTGCTCAAGCCCAGACCCAAATAAGGCTAAAGAGACGCTCTGCTCCAGGGCGATACACGGAAGGAAGCTGGTTGTGACCAAACCCCTCCTTCCACCATCCCCGGTCTAGAGAGAGTTTCCGTGAGTTCCTGCTCCTGTGACCCTGGATGCTGCCCCTGGTTTCTCTTCGTCCTGAGTCTCAGAGGTTCAACCTTTTCTGTGATTCTGGAAGCAGGTAGAACACAGCTGTCTCCTGATTCCCAACAAACTGCATTAAATACTTTTTAAAAGCTTTTTAGATGTACTTTATAACTGATCTTTTAAGGCCCTTGCCTTATCCTCATATCCTAAATATTTTGATTTATCCCTGGAATAACAGGCCAAGTTGACACTTCAGTATGAAGAATTTTATTCTTAACAGATAAGGTGACCCAATTAATTTCTGCAGACATTCTGTTCTCATCTCTCTCAACAGATTTTCTCTTGACCTCCAAAATTGCTTATCAGATTATTTTGATGTTTTGTGCCCTTTTCTTTAAGAGCTAGTAATGCCCTAGTTTTTTTTTTTTAATTGTCTTCAGTCAATATTCCTGTATAGATTCAACATAGTAAGTGATCTTTTATTAACAGCCAAATAAATTCTGGACAAATCAAAACAGATGAAAGCAGTGGGTGATTGAACTGGCATGCACAATTCTATGAAATTCTATCCTGAATAACACCCAACACACCTAACTCTGAGAATAAGGCAGAAATGAATGCAGTCAATCTAAGAGGCCATTTAAGAGAACACCATATACACATTTTACTCACATAACGATTTCAATCAAACTTAGACAGTGATTTTGTTGCTCTATTATCTCTAGTTTGTCATTTAATTCTATCTTTGCTATCTATGTACGTGGCACCTCAGGTGGTAATCATAGCGAGGGTTGTTTGTTAAATTCTAGAGAGAAAAAAAAGATTTTGAAATCGTAGAGTTGCATAGGTTTGGTAGTATGCAAAAATCTATAAGGTCAAATATTTTATATCTAAAATTGTGATATTTTAATAATTTTTTTGCATTTATTGACTATAAGTAGCAGCCCCCAAAAGATAGGCAATGTGTTTTTTAAATTTTCTGAAATTATGACATCTTTGTTAGAATAAATTATGTAACCTCCTTATCTTTCTCTCAAATGTCACATTGTTTTCAATTTGACAGGTATCCATTCAGTGTCTACTATACACACATTATTCATGCAATAAATGCTGAATCTCTGACAGGTAGCTTAGTGCCTCTCAAATAGTAGGCATTCAATAAAAAGTGATTAAAAGGTAGCCCCTTGACTAATACGGTCTTATTAGCATGGAGGATTATGCAACTAAACAAATAACTATCACACAAGAAATAAGGCATGTCATAAGAAAATTGTAAACAAATTTCTGGGTTTGAAGGAGAGAGAAATGATATTGAGAAAAGGAGGGAGCAGAACATTATTATTGTTAAGGGTAGGCTAAACTATGCCATAGTAAAAAATTAACAACAAACAATGTAATTTATCAAAACAAAGATTTATTTCTTTGTTTTATATGTCCACTATGGGTGGATGAGGAGTTTTACTCCACACAGTCATTCAGGGACCCAGAGTGATAAAGACTTCACCATATGATAGCTTTGCCATTTAAGACACATGACTTCCAGGGTCACTAAAATAGGGGACACAAGAGATGGTATGTGGAGTGTTAAATATCTCAACTCAAAAGTGACATGTGATACTTCCAGTCGTATCTCATTGCCTAGCCTTAGCCATATGGTTCTATTTAACTGCAAGGGGGCTGGAAAGTATAGTGTGTTCCTGTGTGTCCAGGAAAGAAACTACTAGTGGATGAGCACTAGTAGTTTCTTTCAAAAGTTTTTCGGAAGTAGGACAGGGGACATTTAATATGCTCCTTGAAGAGAGAATGGATATGTGAGTATTTCAGAGAGAGGAAATAGCATGTGCACAAGCAAAGAATATGGAAGGGGTTAACGGGTATACCAGGAAATTATGAATAGCCAGCTTTCATTACAACATGTGATAAGTAGGTGGAGGAGAATGCCAGAGATGAGAAAGGGTAAGGGGGCATAGAAGTATTGCAGAGGGTTTGGCATCTATAGTGAGGCATGTGTCCCAAGTATAATTGGCCATGGGGTAACAATGGGACCTGTGTCTTAGCAAGGCTTCCTTTATACCAATATGTGGAATGAAATAGAATAAGGAGAGATAAGAAATGGAGAAAGCATTTGAAAGATATTACAGCAGTTGAGTAAAGACATAAGAATCTGAAAAAGAATGGAAAGAAGAAAAGTTGAAGAGCTATAGTGGAGGTGCCATCTATATGACTTATCAAGTGGCTGACTCTGGAGAGCATAGGGAGAGGAAGCCAGTGTCCTCAAAGTTGGTGCTCCAGGGGCCTAGAATTGGTGGTACCAATATCAGAAACAGAAAAATAGGAAAAGGAACTTTTTTCAGAGCAATTATGGGCATTTGTCAAAGTAACAAAAGTAGCATATGTAGGAGAAAGGCAATATCACGTGGTGGTTTAGAGTTAAGAGAGAGGTTGCTGATACCAATGCCCTGAATTTAAAATCCTAGCTCTGCCACTTGCTGATTATGTACAGAACTTAGTCTCTCTGAACTTCAGTGTCCTCATATGAAAAATAGCGATATCAATAACAACTTCTCCCAAGGGTTATTGTTGCCATGAAAGTATTAATAGTTACTTCTTGCATAATTTTTGGCACATAGGAGGTGCACAGCAAATGTTAGCTAAAAAATAATTGTGATGTAGAAAGAACTAATGTCTATTTTACAGGAGTGGGGAGTGATGGTTAAATTGGATGATATTTGGCACATGGTAGGTTGCCTAGAAATGCTCATAATGATCATGATGGAAGGAGAAGTCATCAAGAAAGTACAGAATCATTTGTTCTGAAACATAAATAAGTGTTAGTATTCACTTGCCTCATAGATTATTTTAAAGGCAGAAATCAGATACTGCTTGAATATTGCTACTTTTCCTTCATTGTAAAAAGCTCAAGTTTATTGAAGAGATAATACTGATTGTCCCAGAAGAAGGGTAAATAGAGCAATTAAGTGTTTTTGAGGTCAGTAAAAGAATAAGATGAATGATTTTATTCCCAAGATTTGGAAAAGGTTGAAAGCTTATGGATCCTATAAAGAATTGGAGATCTTTCTATCTGTCAGCACTTTGGGGTGGAGGGAAGAATTTGTCTGAGGAAGGAGGCCCTAGACTTGAAGGATCCAAACTTACTAAATATTACTCTGCCCAAGTGTGGTCTGAAAACAGCAGCACAGCTTAACCTGAGGAGACTCTGAGCTGAGACAGAGAGCATTCAAATGGCAGCTACCTCTGACTGAAATAGATTCCTGGAAATTCTTTTCAGATGGTTTGGGACTTTGCCATAACCCCATGAAGCAAGCAATGGCAATCATGACTGAGATTGATTTTCCCCAACCCTGGGAGTTCACAGTAAGCTTCAGGTAGCTTTAAAAAAAAAATCTAAAAATGTGATTAATTTCTTCTACACATGGAGTTTTAGTGTA
This sequence comes from Avahi laniger, assembly GCA_963575035.1. Lineage (NCBI taxonomy): Eukaryota > Metazoa > Chordata > Mammalia > Primates > Indriidae > Avahi > Avahi laniger. Next base: position 20,869 of record CAUYSK010029581.1, on the reverse strand, counting down.
GGGTTTCTACCCACCACACAGCTGCATATAAATGAAAGGCAGTATCTTATAAGAAGGTAACAGAAAAAATTAAAAAGCATACGTTGACTGATTGGCTGGAGAAGTATCCAAATAAGTAGTATAGGTATACCCAGAGAGGCAAGTCAACTATGTTAATGAAAACAAGAAAATGTATATGAATGATGGCTAAAAACTCTGAAAGTCAATAAGGTCCATGCATTTTAAATTAATTCTGTTGTCAGAGAGTATTCTCTATATGATTTTAATTCTTTTCAATTAATTGAGACCTATTTTATGGCTTACATTGGTGAAAATATTCTTTTTTTCCCTCTTTATTTATTTATTTTTTCAATAGATTTAGGGAGTACAAGAGGTTTCTGTTACATGAATGCTTTACACAGTGGTGAAATCCGGGCCTTTAGTGTACCAGTCACCCAAATGGTATACATTGTACCCAACAGGTAATTTTTCGTCCCTAACCCCCTTAACCACCCTCCCCCTTTCTGAATCTCCAATGTCCCTTGTACCACTCTACATGACTATGTGTACCCATAGCTTAGCTCCCACTTATAAGTGAGAACATGTGATGTTGGTTTTCTGTTCCTGAGTTACTTCATTTAGCATAATGGCTTCCAGTTCATCCAAGTTGCTGCAAAAGACATTATTTCATTCTTTCTTATGGCTGAGTAGTACTCCATAGTATACATATACCACCTTTTCTTTATCCAATCATTGGTTGATGGGTTGATTCCATATCTTTGCAATTGTGAATTGTCCTGCAATAAAAATATAAGTGCAGGTGTCTTTTTGATATAATGACTTCTTTTCCTTTGAGTGGATACCCTGTAGTAGGATTGCTGGATCAAATGGTAGATCTACTTTTATTTCTTTGAGAAATCTCCATACTGTTTTCCATAGAGGTTGCACTAATTTACATTCCCACCAATAGTGTATAAGCAAAAAAACATATATTCTACTTTTTTCAGGTATAGTGTTCTATGAAAGTCAATTAGGTCAAGATAGTCGATAGGGTTTTTTAGATCTTCTATGTTTTACACAGTCTTTCTTTCATTGCTTTCTTTCTTTTTGTTTAGTAATTCTATCGATTGCTGAAAGATGGGTGTAAAAAACCTACTGTAATTGCAGAATTGTTTATTTCTTCTTTAATTTGTCAATTTTTATTTAAGGCTCTGTTTTTCAGTGCATAAAAATTTAAGGTTTCTAGGTCTTTCTGAAGAATTAACCCTTTTAACATTATGAAATAGACCTCTTTATATCTGGTTATACTATTTGTCTTGATGACCATGTTATATATCTTTCTGACCATTTATTTCACCTAAATCTTCACATTTAAAGGGTATCTCTTGTAGATAGAATATAGTTGAATCTTGTTTTTTTATTTATTCTGACAATTTCTACATTTTAATTGGAGCATTTAGTTCATTAACATTCATGTAGCTATTAATATGGTTCGATTCAGGTGTTCTTATTTTATTTTATTATTTTTAGATGGTCTATTATTTGTTCTCAGCCATAGCTTCTGTTTTTGTCTCCCTCTTCCCCTTTTTCTAACTTCTTTTGGATTATTTGAATATTTTTTAAAAATTTTGTTTTAATTTATGTATTGGCTTTTAGCCATATTTGGTCAATGCTTTTTAAATATATTTAATGCATTTGAAATGATATGGTTAATGATTAAAATTATATAATCAAAGCAGTATTTATCATTATATTTACTACTAAGGTCTTAATAGAATATTAAATCTCATTTCAATTTCCATAGAAATGTGAAAGACTTATAGGATGCCAGAAGAGAAAAAAAGCAATGATGAAAGGATTGGAACTAGAACCAAAGCATAAAACTGGGCAGACATAATTTGGCCTGAAGAAGAGAAAGCTCAGAGATAACATTTGCCTTAAATAAATGAAGTGTTTTCATGTGGTGACCAGATGTTTTCATCTTTACCCAAAAGAGAAAAAAATAGCATTAATTGTAACAAGGTGGAATTAATGTTTGCCAAGGGGAAAAAAAAAGTTTGTACTAGTTCTACAAATGTGCCATCATACCAAAATTAGTGGGGAATGTTTATTAACATACTTACCTCAATATATTTAAGTAATTTTTGTAATAGATAACTGGAATATTTTTTATTTGAGGATTTTTTGGAAGGTGACAAATTTTTATTAACAATGTTAATTAGCAAATGAACAAAAAGATACTGTGTACTTTTCTGATAAAATTAAATATATTTTTTAAAAAACATAAAAGTACAAAGCCAAACACAATGGCTTATGCCTGGAATCCCAGAGTTTTGGGAAGATAAGGCAGGAGGATTGCTTGAGGCCAGGAGTTTGAGATCAGCCTGGATAACATAGTGAGACCTGCATCTCTACAAAAAAATTTTTGAACTAGCAGTGTGTGGTGGCATGTGCCTGAGGTCCCTGTTCCTCAGGAGGCTGAAGCAGGAGGATCACTGGAACCCAGGAGTTTGAGGCTGCAGTGAGCTATGATCACTCTAGGGAAAAAAATTAAAAAGAATATATAAAAATACTTTCCTAATTAGTCAGTAGATAATATGTGCTATTCGGTGGCACTTACAGCTGAGTTAAAATTAACAAAATTAATACTGTTTTATTTCTATTGTATAGCTCAAAAATAAAGAGAAGAAAAACTATTATCAATAACAGATATTATTTTTTTAATATTTTATTTTCCTTTGTTATACTCGTTAGCATTTCACTGTGTTTCCTAATTCAGTACTCTTAAGAAATGTATGATGCTGGTGTTATTATCTCTGCTTTACTGAAGACAAAACTGAGGTCTAAAATGGTTAAATAATTTATTCAATATTTCACAGTCAAAATTTAAATCAATGTCTTCTCGTTTTCAATTCCAGGTTCTTTTCCAGGAAATTCCAGCCATACCCAAATAATAAACCAAAATGCAAATCTGAAAGCACCATCCCCAGTTCCTGAATTCCGAGGCCTGTATCCTGAGAAGCATATCCTGTTTTACTTTTAGGAAATTCATGCTGGGAGAGATTTGGTGTTTTCAAAGGTAAACCCACAATGAAGAAGTCACATAGAATTTCACCCTGGAGGTCATAGTATTGGTTTTTGTAAAGCTTCAGGTTTGAATTTTATCTTAATAAGAACAAAATGTAATACGAGGCAATACGTAAAAGGCAATACGAGACCCAGGAGGGTAGTGCCTGGATCCAGGTCTCAGGATAAATGATGGCAGAGAAGCTACTAGAACCTTCATCTCCTGCTTCCCACCCCAGAGGTCTCCCCTCCCGCCCAGAAATCTCAGACCAAAGACTGTAATTTGGTAATACAGATGTGACTTCTTAAGGAAAGATCAGTTAAAAATGCTTCTAACATGTGTTAAATCAAGATAGTGCTTCGCAATTGCGGGAGATAAAGGAGGTGCCAGGAGCAGCTCATCGGCAGGGCCTCCAGCCTGAGCAGCCTCAGAAACACAGCTGGACAGCCAAGTCGTCATTTCTCTCCTCGGGTGCGTTTCTTTATAAGACAGATGACATCAAGCAGTGCTGTCCACCAGGACATTCTGCATTAATAGAAATGTTTTCTAATGAGCACTGTCCAATATGGTAGCCATTCGTCACATGTGGCTATCGAGTGCTTGAAACGTGGTTGGTGTGACTGAGGAACTCAACTTTTAATTTTGTTTAATTTTAATTTAAATAGCTACATGTAGCTAGTGGCTACCATATTGGACAGCATTGGCTTAGATAGACCATGGGGGAGCTTATCTATTTTTGAAAAAAAAGAAAAAAAAAGAGAGAGAGAAACAGCACTCTCCCTTTTCTGAGCAAGGGACTTCTGCAGCTTTGGGGTTGTGTTGCTGATGGAAATACACACCACTGGATTTAAATCTCAAAACCATATTCAGATTTCTGACATGTTCTTTCAAACTGAGGTTTAATCCCATAGAAAGTACAAAAAAGAAAGACAACGTTCCATTGGTACTTGGGTTCTTTTTCAGCTGGTTTCTTTTTCCTTCTCTGCCTCACCTCTTTAAATCCAAAAAGCAAATGAAATGAGCTGAGAGTAGGGTTGTCAAATAAAATACTGGATGCCCAGTTACACTTTAAATGAACAACACATAATCTTTTGGAAGATGCCAAATTTGGTATAGGTTATAATAAAATATTACTAGTTGTTTGCCTGAAATTCAAATTTAATTGGCCATCTTATATTTATATTTGCTAAATCTTGCAACCTTACTTGGGAGAGGGGCATATGCTCAGCTTTTTGGAGATTGGCAGTGCTCTTTAAGCATTGGAGGAAAGTGTAGTGCCCACGGATAGCAGGGGAAGTCTGAGAGGCTCTAAGTTCATGGGAAGACAACTATGAGTCATCCCCACAGGATGTCAAGATGGAAACTTTGCACCAGCACTCTAATTAGAAGTGGTTTGCACGGGAAACTTCATCTGCTTAGCTGGATAGAGTCCTGGTGGTGTCAGTGAGATCTGCAAGCTCAAGAATTATCAAAAAGTTCTTAAATTTCATGTAACCACCTCCCAGGTCAAGAAACAGAAAATAACCAGCTCCTCCAAAAGTGCTTCTCATTCTCTCTCCCAACCTCTATCCCTCCCTTTCCACCAGGATAATCACTATGTGTACTCCCTAGATTTTAATTTTGCCTGTTTGGGGGACTTTATGTAAATGAAACCCCACACTGTGTCCTCTGTGTTGTACGTTTGTTTCTGGAAGGAGCAGAGAGGCATTGGCAACCTCTCATCACCTGATACCATCATGGACGGAAATCATTTCCACAGGTTTTCACTCTCTGTGGACTGTTTCACTTATGTCTCTCCTTTTCTTCCGAGCGATAACCTTTTGTAGTTCAAACCACAAGCCTGGGTGTTTCACCCCTCAGTGGAATCTGAACTTCCATTTTGATCCTCCAGCCCTGTGATTCTGTCCAAAGCTCTTACGATCATCTCAGTCTTCCCAGGAATCAGCAGACACCTCTGGGTGAAAGCCGCACCCACCTGGCTCAGCTCTCTGAGTTTCCTTCTTCTCTTGGCTCTTGATGCCATAATTCTTCACTACTTTGGGAATCTTTAATACCTTCCACTTTATTTTTGTTGTGTTGTTTGACTTTACTGATGTTCTCAGCAGTAGAGCCCACCTGGATAATCTAGTCTGCCGTTTCCAGAAGCAGATTCCTCAATATGTGAGATCTCCGTTCATCTTATGAATCAGGGGCAAGACTGGAGCCCCAATCAGCCACAGATCGGGATGTGCTTATACCACAAAAAGGTAAATTTCTGGACCCAGCAAAAATTCTTTAAGGCTCAGGGGATGACATGAGTTTCACTGGAGTGTGTACCAAGGAAGTGGCAGTGGTATTTGTATGTTGAAATATGCTACAATGATTTTCCTAAGTCTTGTTCATAATGTGAGGTCATGAGCTTTTTAACTTTTCTCTCAAAAAGAAGAGTTGACTATTATTATTGAATCGCCCATTATAATCATCCTGTCAAAAACCCATTGGTTCATTTAACATTCATTTAAATCAAGTGATTAATTCCTAATAGACGGAGACCCTTTCCCTCAAAATATATTCTTGGCTATACCTAATGTTATAATTAGCTAGCTAGCACAGTTAGGTTGTTGGTTCGATTGAAAAGGGATGTGCAGTAGTTAAAATGACAGCCTCATTGAACAATTTCTACCCACCCACCTCCCATCACAACAGCAGAAATGAAAAATGTAATATTGAGGCATCTATGATATGAGCTGAAATATTCTTTGTTTGTTCCCATATCTTGTGTTATGATTATGATTTTAATAACTTTCTGGCTGAATCACTGAGAAAAGCATTGACATGTTTTTCATCCAAATTTCTGAAAACATATTTTATTTTTTACCCTCTGGACTTTAATTTTCTCCCTGGCCTTTGTCAGTAAGGAAAGATTGTCGATAATTTTATTAGCTCTCATAGGCAAAAGGTGGAAAGAATATCTTACTGTCTGTGCAGTGTGTGGATGCTACGATATGGCCCAATAAATAACTTGTCAAGTTATTTTTAGGATATGATGTATTTTCTCTGGCACCCTCAATATCCAATTCCTCTGCTTCAAAACAGTATCGCAGAATTGATTTAGCTAAGAAATTTTACTGATTAAATTCATTCTTCATTGCTTTTTCTTATAATAAAGAGAACTTTAAAACCACTAGAATGTCAACTCCAAAAGGCATATTTTTGCCCTTTGTCCATTTTCTTCACTGGTGTATCCTACATGCCTGGAAGTGGCTGGCATAATAGTAACCTTTAGTAAATATTTATTGAATGAATGAATCAATAAAACCATAGAACCACAGAATATTAAAGACTAGATAGATTTCAGAGATCGTGGAGGCCAAATTCTTATTCCACCTGTAGGGAAATTGTCAAGGCATAGATTGTCAAGTGACACATTCAAAGTCAGAGATGGCAAGATGATGGAGAAGCATCCAGAGCTCATATCTTGTCTCATAATATCAGCCTAGTGTTCTTGGCCTACTGGTCTCGTAAGTCCAAAGCCCAATATAGTCCTGATTTTGAAACTGAGAGATGTCACACAGCTCCCACTCCAAAGAAGTATCTTCCGCAATCAGCAGTGAGGGAAAAATGCACTATTTCCCACTACATAACAGAAACAATGTACTAATCTGTAGTGCTCAGCAAAAAATTGATACTAAGTAGATTAAGCAAGTATCAGGATAACGACTGTGCCCAGGAAAAGTGTTCAACATTTTCTTGGATGTCTCAGTCCTTTCTTGCCTGGAAATGGACAGCACAGACTGGCCCTGACTGCTTTAGAACTGATTTATCTGTCCTACAGTGCCCTTTAGGTAATTGCAATACTAAAATCCCCACCTAGTGGAAAAGTTAATATCATTAACATAACCTGGGTTGTATGAGGGTACATGATGATGGTATGATGGTGCATGATGATGGTACTGTGCAAACGTGATTCATTTCACTGTGAACAAGCAATGATACAATGTGAAAGCTGAACATCACTCATTGGAAAGGGATTTAAGGCAACACCACAGGGTGGGCAGATGCAGATTTGCATGCAAGAAAGCTCCTAAGGAAGAAATTCCTATGCCACCCAAGAGCAAGTGCCCTTGCGAGTAAACTCTAATAAACTCATCTAACTCATTAAACTGGACCTGTCTGACTCATTTAATTATAACCTTGGTCTCTTGGCACCCTCTCAGTTTGGGAGGTGGTGGTTCTATGCTGCCCAGGGATTTTCCCCAAACAGGAGGCAGCCTTCAGTCCTTAACTCTTTTAGAGTCTATAGAGAAACATCCCAACTGAGGTACACCCATCCCGGGGCTGCTTTTGTTTGGCAAAAGATATAAAGGCCTGGCCACTCTGCTGGATGTAGAGGAATCGGACAAGCCATACTTGCTGGTTTGCCAACACTTTGAACTCAGTTGAATTCAACTTCGCCGTGTGCTCAATCCTGCTTCTTCTCTCTTCCACTGACGTTGATCCCTGATAAATAGCTTTCCCCCCAAACTCCTTCTCAATGCTTGTTTCTGGAGAACCCAAATTTTTATAAATCCTTTATCCTGTTAACTCTGTCTCTCTTAAAAAGTATTAAAGAGTTGGCATTTTTTATATGCCGTCTTTCAGGACTACTGTCTCTAAAACCCCAGGTCCCCAACAGCTTTATGCTGCCACCAGGTGCCCACCACCCGATGCAGTTCACACTGAAATTTATAGCCTGAGTTCAAATCCTGGCTCCCCCACCTGCTAATTCAAAAAGCTAGGATTTTTCCATTGTACTACACTGCCCCAACAAAATTCATCTCTTCCAAATACCTTTCCTTTAAACTTCTTTGTTATCATAGGGACAGTGATCAAATGTTATGGTCTGAATGTCTGTGTACCCCCAAAATGTATATGTTGAAACTCTAGCCCCCACGGTGATGGCATTAGGAGGTTGAGCGTTTGGGAAGTGATTGGGTCATGAGGGTGGAGTCCTCATGAACGAGATTAGTGCTGTTATAAAAGAGGCCCCGGAGATCTCCCTCACTCCTTTCCCCACGAGGAGACAGCGAGAAGACAGCTGACTATGAATCAGAAAGTGGGCCCTCACCAGACCCCGAATCTGCTGACAACTTGATCTTGGGTTTCCCAGCTTCTGGAACCATGAGAAATAAATTTATATTGTTTATAAGCCACCCAGTTTATTGGTATTCTATTATGCAGGCCAAACAAGTTCAGATAAGTTAATCCAATAAATTAACCTCTGCTATGTTGGCTTTTCCTAATACGTCATTGAACTAGATCATAAACTCTGTCAACGTTTGCTCCGTGCCTTTCCCTCTTTTTCTCTTGCAGTGACGAGTACATGATTCAAGCAATATTTGTTGAGTACCTGCTATGTTCCTAGTCTTTAACATAAATTATCTTTTTAAATTCTATCAACAACTCTGTATGATAGATATGACTATTAATATTTCCTAGATATTATGTTACCCATTGTACAGATGATGACACCGAGGCTTGTAGAAGTGAGAAGACAAATCTGGGCGCACACAAGTGTTAAGTGGCAAATCAAGTCAAGATTCTCATCAGGACCTTCTAACTCCAAATCCAGGGCTTCCTTATGACCACACAAGAGAAATAACAAGTACTCAATATGGTGGCTGAGGGCCTCTTGAAGGAAATTTGAATAAGGCAAGAAGGTTTTTGGAAGACTTGTGCCCATAAGTTTGAACCTGGTATTGGGCAAATGGCACAACTTTTCTGACCTTAGTTTCCATAACAGTAAAATGGAGATTATAATGTTTCTGCCATACATTTTCCATGAGGGTTAGAGATGATGAATTAACATTCCTTGCACATTGTCTAGGACATCAAAATGAAAGATGGTTATAATTATTAGTAGCAGTAGTGTCAGCTTTTACCTGAGTACATTACTCAAATTTAGATGTTGATGGTAAGGGGTTTGTTTATCCATGGGAACAAGAGGTCCAGGAAATGTATTCCATCATCCTCTTTCTGTACTGTGCTTTTAATCCCAACTGAAACATGACAAGTATAATTTAATGATGGGTCCACATGTCAAGTACCCTTGTAGTTAAAACAGCTCTACTTAAAAACCTCTAGTTAAGTGTGAAAATGGCAGACGCCCATGGACTCTAGCTTTTAGCTAATCTACTTGGCAATTTATAACCAATTAACTTCCCAGCTTTTACAGAAAAGTCAGGAAACATTCCTGTTTTAGAGAGTACATTTGGAGGAAATGGTGCTAGCTTAACCAGAAAGAAATGTTGTATCTAGAATAGTATTTCTGTCTAATTTAATAATAAATATTATTCCTAATAGACTAATAAAATACCTTTCTTCCCTTTAAATGGTATTTAAAATATTTACCTGTTAATTATAACTTTTATTTAGTTTAGTAGCTATTGTTTTGCTTAAAGCTGTAAATGTAAAAAAAAATTAGTAGTGAAAGATAATTCAATTACTTTATGTCTCTTTTCAAATAGTAAATGTTAAGTGATAGCCACCCCATTTCTTGAGACCACTACTCTGGTCATTCATAAATTCATGCAAATTCCATAAGTTTTGCTGACATTTTCTGCAGGTTTTATGATAGGATTATAATGACAATAGTACATTAGTAGTAGTTTCATTGACATTTTATATTTAGATTTCAATAAGGCATTTGATAAACAGAGATTTCACAAGGAGGAACGGGTACAACCAGAGGGTAGGCAGGATCACACTTTTAGGGGAGAGAGTCAGATTTAGGTAGCTAATTGCCTAGTGAATATCTAATTATCTCATCTTCTTTAATGATATAATTAATTACTGAGGGGTGATGGTGGCAGAAATGTACCCAGCTAAAATACTACATCTTACAGCCTCTCCTGCAGATAAAAGTGATTAAACAAAATAAGTTCTGCTCAGTAAGTTATAAGTGGAAGTTGCTTGGTGGAGCTTTGGGAAAAAAATCCTTTAAAGGGTGCCAACTTGGCTGACATACAATTTCTGCCCCTTACTTTGTATTTTCTTTTGTCCTGTCTGGAACAAAGACATGGATCAGACCTTTCATAACCATGAGAACACAAGCATGGGCAAAGGTGGCTGGGTTGAAAGAGCAAAAGAGCCTACATTCCTGATTACATCATGGAACTGTTTGAACAGCCCCAAGCAGCCTATTCCGAATTTCTAGTTACCTAAGAAAAAGAAGACTTTTCACTATTTCAAAGTCACTGAATCTAGAAGAAAATATTAGAAAAGCTCTTCTAGATATCGGCGTAGACAAAGAATTTATGAAGAGTACCCCAAGGACAATCACGGCAACAACAAAAATTAATAAATGCAACTTGATTAAATCAAAAAGCTTCTGCATAGCTAAGGAAACAAGCAATAGAGCAAACAGACAACCTACAGAATGGGAGAAAATATTTGCATGCTATACAACTGATAAAGAGCTAATGACCAGAATCTACTAACACAGGGAGTTTAAACAAATCAGTAAGAAAAAAAATCAAACAACCCCATTAAAAAGTGGGCAAAAGATATGAACAGAAGCTTTTCAAAAGAAGATAGACAAATGGCCAAAAAACATATGCAAAATGCTCAACGTCACTAATCATCAGGGAAATGCAAATCAAAACCACAATGAGATATTAGGTAACTCCAGTGAGAATGGCCTATATCAAAAAGTCCCACACAACAAATGCTGGTATGGATGCAGAGAGAAAAGAACACTACACACTGTTGGTGGGACTGAAAACTAGTAAACCTCTATGGACAGTAGTATGGAGATTCCTCAAAGAACTAAATGTAGACCTACCATTTGATCCAGCAATCCCACTACTAGGTATTTACCCAAAGGAAAAAAAGCCATTTTACCAAAAAGACACATGCATGCAAATACTTATTGCAGCACAATTTACATCACAAGGATGTAGAATCAACCTAAGTGCCCATCGGTTCATGAGTAGCTTAATAAGATGTGGTGTATGTATACCATGAAGTACTACTCAGCCACAAAAATGAATTATTATTTTTTGCAACAATCTGGATCGAACTGGAAACCATTTCCCTAAGTGAAGTATCGCAAGAATGAAAAACAAATACCACATGTAATCACTGTTAAATTGGAACTAACAGATCAGCACTCATGTGCACAGATGGACGTAAAACTCAACGGCAATCATGCAGGTGGAAGGCGGGAAGACAGGATGAGTGAAATCATACCTACTGGGTACAATGCACACTATCTGGGTGATGGTCACACTTGCAAATTTGACTCAAGCTCTGCAAAAGCAATCCATGTACCTAAAACATTTGTACCCCATAATATTGCAAAATAATAAAATAAAGTCACTCTTTTTCCAGTTTCAGTAAACAGGAGCTGAGTATAATTTCTAAGTGCTATATAGTGGAATATAATTTCAAAGTAAAGGGGTATACTTAGAAAAAATAAAACTGGACACATCTATTTTCTCCCTAACATAAACTACAAAATCAGTTTTTTTGGCTAGCAAGGAAGAATAGAATATAAAAGGAAATTTTAAGTTAAAGAATTTGAGAAAAACTGGATTGTAGGCTGTGAGATGTTTGAGAGCAGAGATTGTGTCTTATTTTCAATGGTTCCTCTAGTGCCCAACGCAAAGTGAGGCACACTGAAGGTCAGAGTAGCCAGCTATCCCTATTTGCCTGGGGCTGCCCAATATGAGCACTGAAAATACAGCATCTCAGGAAACTGGAATGGTTGGTTGTTCTGCTGCAGGTGCTCAATCCCTTTCATGGAATAGATGGATGAAGCCAGAGGGGAGTATAAAAGTACCTCTGTCCACAGTACCTCTGTCCACCCTGTCCTTATGCCTATCCTCCTTCAGGTTTTTATTAATTACCTGGATGAGGATATTAATGGAACAAAAGTGAAATTTGTAGAAAACAAAAACTTGGAAGAGAGAGCTGGTAATTTGGAATCTAAATCCCATAATATCTTTATGTACTAGATGATGGAAAAAATATTATGAGAGAATTGGGGAAGGCGTTGTTTTATAGAAACTTTTACATTAATAAAAAAATAGAGTGTATTATTGGGGAAAGAGTTCATTGGGTGGGTGGGGAAGGAGTTGGCTAACTGGGAGCTCTGTTCATTCAATAATGGGATGTGGCTTCCAAAAAAGAGCTGAAATAGTCTCAGACTTTCATAAATGGAAATGATGTAAGGATCAGCCAAGAGAAGGGACACTGTTCAGTCCCCACAGGTGGACTTTTGTGTTCCATGCTGTATTACATGCTTTAAGTGCCATCTCAGCCCAACAGGCTCATGTCCAGAAGACACTGGTCAGGGTGGTTAGGGAAATGCAGCCATGACATTTGAAGAGTAGGTGAAGAGCTTACGGAGGTTTAAAGTAGAGAAGGAAACTCTCAGGGGGACAGAGAAGGCTATTCAGAGTCTTCAAGTGTTTCCCTCTGGGTAAGAGGTTGTATTTACTATATCTCTAGTTTTCTACTCCTGTTCTGACAAACAACCAAAAACTTAGTGGCTTAGAACAATATCAAGTTATCAACTTACTGTTCTGGAAGTCAGAAGTCTGACACAGGAATCTCTGGTCTTAAGGCAAGGTGTTGGCAGGGCTGCGTTTCTTCTGGGTGGCCTAGGGGAGAACCCATTCCTTGCTTTCTTTTCCCTGCTTTCTAGAGGGTGTTTACACCCCTCGGCTCACGACCCCCTTCCTCTGCCTTCTGAGTCAGCAATGTAGCATTTCTCTGACTCTGTGTCCATTATCATCTCTCTTTTTTTAACCATCGTCTTCTGCCTCCGTCCTCCACTTTTAAAGACCCTTGTGATTACATTGGACCCACCCAAGTAATTCCAGATAATCTTCTTATCTGCTGATTAGCAACCTTAATCCCATTTGCAACCTTAATTCCCCTTAGCTATGTAATATAACATATTGATATATTATGAGAACTAGGAAGTGGCCATTTGGTTGGAGGAGGTATTATTTTGCCTACTACATTGTTTCTATTCTATATAGTTACAGATACAGATCTACTACCAGTTGGGTTAAAATTACATATGTTGTGAGTGAAATGCCTCAGAAGATAGAATTCCCTATCCCTGTAGGTGCTGGATTATAATAGACTTGATTAGCAAGAATATTCTAGAATTGTGCTACCACTACAGTAGCCACTTGCCACAGGTGACTATTTATATTTTAATTTCAATTAGTTCCACACTTGCACTAGCTACTTTTCAAGTGCTCAGTAGCCATACGTAGCTAGTAGCTACTGAATTGTACAGTGCAGATGTGGAATATTTGTATCATTGTAGAAAATCTATTGGACGGCTCTCTTGTAGCCTTTTTACTCAGTGTGATTCGAGGGCCAGCACATCAGCATTACCTGGGATATGTATGCATATTAAAATAATATCCATGCACCACATGAAATGCCATGGGATTCTAGGGGATTTTTCCTGGATTCTTTTTTTTGAAAATTGTTTTTCCTCGTGATTATAGTCTCAAAGTAAATTTGGTTATATCTTTTGATGATTTTTCATTTCCCCATTTGCTTTATTGTGAATGGAGAGTACATTATATAGAGAATTGAATTATGTCATTGCTGTAGTTTAATATAAAAAAATCACTCCAAGAGAAGAGCAAATGAAACCATGTGAGGGAATATTCTAGATTTGTGGTCATCCTCCTTACACATGTAAGGTCACAGGGAGTTAGAAAGAGTGCTCACTCCAAGAAACACACCTGTTTCAGTGACTACTGCTGTGTAGCAAATTATTCCCAACATATAATAGTTTAAACAATGTGTTCATAATTTTGTTGTCAGCAATTCTGGAAGGATACGGCTTAGTAGTTTTTGCTTGGGGTCTCTCAGGCTCTTCGAGTTAGGTATCAGCTTGGCATGCAGCCATTGGAAAACACCACTAAGCTGGACATCAAATATGGCGCATGTGGCTGGCAGTTGGTGGTGGCTATGGGCTGGGAGCTCAGCCAGGGCTGTGGGCTGGAGAACCTGACATGACTGTCCCAGTGTTCAGTCTCAGTTGGGGGATTTCTTACATAGCGGCTGATTTCCCTCAAAGTGTGTGTCCCAAGAGAACCAAATGGAGACCACACGACATTTTCCGACCTAGGCTGGGATGTTACACACAGTAGCTACCACTACAGTCTATTTTTTACAAAGGAGTCACTAAGGGCAGCAGAGATTAATGAGGATGGGGACATAGACCTTGCCTCTTAAGAGAGATGCATCAAACAATTTTAGGACATATTTTAAAGCTATACAACATCTAATAAGTGGAATTTGAGTTCAGGTATTCTGACTTTACTGCCAGCACTCTTAACTTTCATGCATATTATATTTTATATCATTTTTTTAAAAAAGCAGAGATGTCCCTCTGCATTTTCTTTAGCCATTTGGGGTAAAAAAGTAAAATCAGGCAGAATTTTAAATTACATAGAAAACACCATAGTTAAAAAACTCCTTACAAAAATCTGTGCTAATCATCAAAGTCAGTCCTAGGAAATTTGCAAGGAGGACACGGTATTGCTGTCTTTTCCTCTTTGGTATGCCTCTCCCACATTCAGACTTCTGTCCATGTTTATCTTTCCCTTCATGTGTCCTCTCCAGGTTTGCACTTCTCTTTGCCCCAGATGGTCTGCGACTCATTCCACAGAGCCTATTCCCTTTCCTGAATGTTTCATTGAATATTCACCCTTCGATTATTCAAATTTCAGGTGTCATACCTCTTAAGTATACCAGCATTTTAATGAAGACTTAGAAAAAGGAATTTAAAGATGAATTGTCAGACATGGAAGGTGGTAATAGGGGAGATATTTTAGAGTTACTTGCATGACCTTGGGAAACTTTTTTAGTTTCTTATTTTTCTCATATATAAAATGAGAAAACTGGACTAGAATATCTTTCTTAACCCAAACATAATTCCACATTGGAAACCTTTGTGTGAATAGAGATACTATAGTCTATAAGGGCAACCAAAGAGGTTCCAAAGTCCCTTACATCCTGTCGCAGAAGCATGCCACCCTATGCCAGAGACAAGATGGCTTGAATGCAAGCAGCCACATGGATACTTTTCTCGTACACCTTTTTAGATAATCAAGCTCTTAGTGACAGGTCGTCTCAGAGGCCTCTTTTCTACTCATGAACTGCTACTTTGTGGTCGTAATAGTTACTGCTATTTAGAACAAGATAAAGGAATCATTTTCACATCCAACTGGACACGTGTTTTTCTAATGTTCTTTCTATTTCAGATGAGAGGCATCTTATCTTTCTTTTAATTTTGTAGAGGAGACAGTTGAGGTCTTATTAAATAAAAAAGCATGTAAGTACATTTCCTTTCATTATTATAAACTAAGTTTTGGGTCACACGACCATTTCATGCCACAAAAATTAACTTTCTCCATGGTACATGTATTGTACAGAGGACACACACATACTAATGTTAGAATAAAGATGACCATAGTTACCATTTATTTTGCACCTCTGAAAACCAGGCACTGAGCTATGTAATTTTCATTCAAACCTTTGAAAGGCAAATAATAAGTAACGAGGCCAGGATGTTCACTCAGGTCTGTCTGATTCTACAGCCCAAGTTTGCACAAAGAACATATCTTTTTATAAGTAGACACTGGAGATAAAATTACAGATTAGGATTGTACTGTCGGTTGCTTTGTGAGTTACTTATTATATTTCAGAAGCATTAGTGATGTGGTCAGTTGTCAAAGCATTGAATTACTCTTGAATCAAAAGTAATGGAGTGCCTTTTGTTTGATTTGGTTTTTGATCATTAATTTTAAATATGTGCCCAAGGTCTTGGTACTGTTAATGAAAGAATGCAGATACCCTGTGGGTAGATGGAATGGGGAAAAATGGTACCCTGAATTTGACAATTGTTAATATATTCATGCCAACCTTCATTTCCTCTATAAATAAGGTGATATTCTCCAGGTATTCTGCAAAGAGAAAATAGTATTGTAGAGGCCAGACTAGAAAAAAATGAAACCTAAAGCTGAAAGAAAATAGGAGATGGCAAAGGAAACAGACATTATCCCCAAAGCCTTCTTAGTGAACAAAAAGGTCTGCATGGCCACCAAAGGAAGAAATCAAGCCTAGACACTCGCCTAGAACAATTGCTGACAACAGAAATAAAAGCACCATCAGAGCAAAACCTACAAGATATGATTGAAGTAGCAATCTGATAAAAGCCAACTTTCAATATTATCAACAGAGAAAATGCATAAATTGAGCTTTCAATCTAAGATATGGCAGGCACCTATGAGTTACCATGTAACTTCACAGTCTGAGCCCTAACCAATAGCAAACAGTAAATTACACATAGTTATAATCCCCTAAAGAATTAAATAATCCCTAAGCAAGCCTGTTATTCAATGTTTTGATATACTATTAAGAAGACATCTGGTCATCCATGTTCTCATGCCAGATTTTGAATAATTGTTCTTAACAGTGGTAAACAAAACAATCAAAAATAACATAAAAATTATGAATTAATGCTATGAGAATAAATAAAAAATTAAAAGATTCATAATTATTTCAAAATATTAGCTATTTGAAAACAATTCAAAAGGTAAAGACTTTGTATTTTTATTAAGAGGAAATAAATTAGACTAGAGAAACAAAGAAACAATGTCATAAAAGAAATGAAAAGCTGATATTGGTCTGTTCAGGAATTCTATTTCTTCCCTATTGAGCCTAGGGAGGCTATGTGTTTCTAAGAATTTGTCCATTGTGTCTAAGTACCCATCAATACATGAGTGGATTAATAAAATGTGGCATATGTATACCGTGGAGCTCTACTCAGTCACAAAAAACAATGATGATCTGGCACCTCTTGTGTTATCCTGGATAGAGCTGGAGCCCATTCTACTAAGGGAAGTATTACAAGAATGGAAAAACAAGCACCACATGTACTCACCATCAAATTGGTATTAACTGATCAGCACTTACGTGCACATATAATAGTAACATTCATCAGGTTTCAGGCGGGTGGCGGGGGCAGGACGGGATGGGTATATTCACACCTAGTGGGTGCAGTGTGCACCATCTGTGGGATGGACGTGATTGAAGCTCTGACTCAGGTGAGGCAAAGGCAATATACATAATCTAAACATTTATACTCCAGTAATATGCTGACATAAAAAAAATAAAAAAAATTTAGTTACCAGTAAAAAAAAGAAAGAAATGAGAAGTTTACAAATATAAGCATCAAACTGAATATTAATCAATCCAAAACCACAATAAAATGATATTTTTCTATAAATACTTAAAACACCAAGATTGTTGATAATATGGAGAAAATGGTACAGCCTCTTTGGAATATAGTTTGGCTGTTCTTCAAAAGTGTTAGCATAGAGTCACTGTATGACTCAGTAGGTCATCCTGAGTATAAACCGAACAGAAATGGAAAAGTAAGTCCACATAAAAAAGCTTGTACACAAATGTTCTCAGCATCATTAGGAATCATAGCCAACAACGGAAACAACCTAATTGTCCACCAACTGATGCATGCATAAATATAATGTGGTATATCCATATTATGGAACATTATTCAGTAATAAAAGGATTGAAGTACCTACCGTCTATTAGTACACGTGTAATACATGTGCATGTATGATACTTTCCTAGGATTGCCATAACAAAGTACCACAGACTTGATGGCTTAGACAACAGATATTTATTTTCTCATAATTCTGGAGGCTGGAAGTCTGAGTCAAGGTGTTGGCAGTGTTGGTTTCTTCTGTGGCCTCTCTCCTTGGTTTGTAGTTCGCTGTCTTCTCTTTCCTGTGTATTCACATGGTCTTCCCAGCATATGTGCCTGTGTCCTAATCCTTTTTTCTTTTTTATTTCAGAATATTACAGAGGTACAAACGTTTTGGTTTAGAATAGTACTCCATGGTATACACATACTACATTTTATTAATCCACTCATGAACTACTGTGGTTGATTCCACATCTTTGCAATTGTGAATTGTGTTGCAATAAACATCCAAATACAAGTGTCTTTTTGATAAAATGACTTTTTTTCCTTTGGGTAAATACCCAGCAGTGGGATTCCTGGATCAAATGGTAGGTCTACTTTTAGTTCTTTGAGGAATCTCCATACTATGCTATAATCTATATGAGCTATGGAATCATTATGCTAGGTGAAAGAAGTCAGACACAAAAGATCGCATGTTGTTTGCTTCCATTTCTATGAAGTGCCCAGAATATGCAAATCTACATAGACAGAAAGAAAGTTAGCAATTTCCTAGGTCTGGGGAAACAGAGGTTGAAGGGAGAATGCGGAGTGACAGCAACTGCTCATGAGTACAGGTTTCTTCTGTATGATTTAAGACAATTTAAAAAAATCTAAAATTAGTTACGGGGATGGTTATACAACTTTGTAATTATACTAAAAACCACTGAATTATATATTTTACACAGGTGATTGATATTTGAATTATATCTGAATAAAGATGTTAAAAAATATTCAAGTGTGCAATCAATAAAATATTCTATATTTTCCAAAATATATTTTTCCCTTTTGAGCCCTTCTTTCACCCAATAACAGTCTACCCTAGATTAACTCATGTCTTTTCAGGACCAAATTCAAGCAATTTAGGATTCCTTTCCTCTTCCTTTTCTCCCTAAAATTTTATCTAAGTCCCCAAGACCTTACACAGATTATTGGCAAGAGAAGACACGTGGTTCTCCGTTGGTGTGTTTCTTGTGCTCATGTCGGTACCTGTTGAGACTGCCGTCACACCACCAGGTCCTGGGGTAAAAAGCCATAATTCGAACTGACCTCAAGTGGCCCCAGATTCTTGTGTTTCTGCTTCATTTCCCTACTGCCTCCCCTCACCCCAGAGCAAGGCCTAGCAGACATACTAGCCATCCCTCACAGACGTCTTTCATCTCCTTCTTAGGGCACAGGGAAGACACCTGCCTCAGGCCTTTCTCCTCCAACACCCTTGCCACCAGGTGGCTCAGAGAACCCTGGAAGAGCTGCCACTCTTAGTTCTAGCCTTAGACATAGACGTGGACTCCTCAGTTCCCATACCCCCAAACTTTTCTTTATTCTATTGCCTTCCTCAATTGAGGCTGATGACAGGCTTCGTGGTGAGGTGGAGGGAGCAGAGCCTCTTCTTCTCAACTCTTACTAGCATCTAACTTCTTTGGTCCAAAAGGCTGTTTTGCTCTTCTTGGGGTGGGCTGGAGAGGGTTGTGTAGAGGAGGGTTGCTGTCTCAGCAAGTATCCATTTAATATCTTTCTTCCATATACTCTATATGCCTAGGCCAAGCCTTTGAGACATAGTGGGGAAAGGTCACAGGGTCAAAATGGCATCCTGTCACATCAACTAGATGTCTTACACTAGGTGGCCTGGTTATATGAGCTATGTGTATTTTCCATATAATGGAATATTAAATAGCCACTAAAATTCATCTCGTAGAACAATATTGAATGATATGTAGATTTCAATTTTGTAGAAAATTATATATTACATCTAATAAAAAGACTAGATAAACATCCATCAACAGACTCTCAGTGATTATCCCTAGGTGGCGAGATTAATGCATGGTTTTAATTTTATTCTTGTTTTTTTTTTAGCATTTTCAAAATATTCTGATGAATATGCATTACTTTTATAATAAAAAAACAAATGGAAAACAGCGCTAAATGAGCTATAGTATTTTCTGACACCAAAGAGCATGTGACAAGGAGACGTTCTTCTCTGGGGACCCAGTAGGAGGTGAACTCCATCCTGGGGCTGATTCAGGAGCCCTTGGGCCTCCTCCGAGCTTAAAACTGTGTAAATCTGGGGTTCCTGATAGAATGTTCCCTGAATAGAGCAAGGACAGTAGTGGCGTATGCAAGGAGAGCTCTGAATAGGAAGGGAATCCCCAAAGCAATATTGAGAATGCTAAATAAATAATAGAACAGCCATTGACTGCATTACATTAGGTTTTATAATGCCATCTGTGACAATTTTCCAAGTATAACTAAAATGAAGACTTTGGAAGACAGAGAATATAAATTTTTCAAAAGGAAACACCAAAGATAAATGGAAAATGTGAGGAATAAGATGATTGCAAATTGCATGGCCCCAGATGCCTAGAATATTCAACAGAAACAATAGCAAAAAATTTGCACTCTAGTATCTAATATAGTATTAAGAAAAATTTCCCCACACTCATGTTGCCTTAAAGAGCAAACACAAATCAATATCCAGCAGAGAGGGTCCCTCCAATTTTATACCCTTCCTCCCCAACCCTTCCTCCCACTGCAGCACCCCTGCTCTTTCTTCTGACAATTAGACTTACGCCTGGAATTTGTCTAAGGTGACATTGAAGTGATTTGACTTCATCTAGAAAAAGTTCTAAAGATTACTTTTAACTATCCTTTCTTTTCTTTTTTCTTTTTTTTATTTCAGGGTATTATGAGGGTACAAACATTATGGTTACATTTTATGTCTTTGCCTCACCCAAACGAGGGTTAGAGGCATGTCCTTTCCCTCTACACTGCTCCCCGTGTTCTTTAGTTGTGGGTTTACCCCCCCATCCCCCTAATCCCTGGAGAGTATTACTGCCATGTGAGCACCCTGGTGTTCATCAGTTAGTACCAATTTGATGACGAGTACAAGTGTAGCCCATTCTTCCGATCTTGTGATACCTCACTTTGGATAATGGGCTTAAATTCAATACAGGAAAATATAAGAGGTGCTAGATCACTGTTGTTTCTTACGATTAATATTCCATTGTATACATATACCAAATTTTAATAATCCACTCATGAATTGACAGGCACTTGAGTTTTTT
>CAUYSK010029580.1:0-12866 GCA_963575035.1 Avahi laniger | reverse complement strand
CCAAAAAATAGAAAGAAATTAATTGGACAGCTAAAAATATATCTAGAAAAAAAAATTAGCAGGGCATGGTGGCTCATGCCTGTAGTCCCAGCTACTTGGGAGGCTGAGACAGTAGGATCGCTTGAGCCCAGGAGTTTGAGGGTGCTGTGAGCTTGGCTTATGCCACGGCACTCGCCCCCGGAAAGTGAGTGATACTCTGTCTAAAAAAAAAAAAAAAAAAAAAAAAAAAAAAAATATCGTGCCCTTGTTAAACTTGTTTATTAGTTCTATTAGTTTTTCGTGGATTCCTAAGGATCTTTTACATATAGAATGATGACAGGTTTACTTCATCCTTTCCAGTCTGAACACCTTCAATTCACAATCCCCTACTCCTTGCATTGACTAGAACCTTCAGTAAAGTGATGAACAGAAGTGACGAGAGCACAGCCAGGTGGTGGCTCACGCTTGGAATCCTAGCACTTTGGGAGGCCGAGGCAGGAGGATTGCTTGAGGTCAGGAGTTCAAGAAGTGATAAGAACAAACATCCTTAGCTTGTTCCGAATCTTAGGGGAAACCAATGAGCTTATGTTAGCTGTGGGTGTTTTGTAGATGCACCTATCGAATTGAGAAAATTCCCTTCTATTCCTGATTTATTGAGCGGGTTTTGTTTTGTTTTGCCATGAATGAGTGTTGGATTTTGTCAAATGCTTTTTCTGCATTTATTGAAATGATTATTTGATTTTTGTTATCTGTTCTATTAATACGGTATATTACTTTGTTTTTCAAACGTTAAACCAATCTTGCATTTCTATAATAAATGTCAATTGGTCATGGTGTCTAATCCTTTTTATATATTGCTGACAGTAGTTTGCTAATTTTTGCATCTATGTTCTTGAGGAATATTGGTCTATAGTAGGAGTTGGCAAATTTTTTCTATAAAGGGCCAAAGAGGAAATATTTTTGGCTTTTTGGTCTATTGCCTCTTTGCAACTACTCAGCTCTGCTGTTGTAGAGCAAAAGCGGTCATAAACAATATGTAAACAAAATGTCTATGTTCCAGTAAAACTTTATTTACCGAAACAAGTGACAAACCAGATTTGGCCTCTGAAAGCTTTTGAAGGATTAGGATTATTTCTTCTTTAAGTATTTTTTTGATACATCAGTGAGGAAATCTAACCTTGAGTTTTACTTCGAGGGAAGATTTTACATTTTTAATCCAATTTCTTTACTTGTTATAAGTCTATTCAATTTTTTTCTTTCTTCTTGAGTTATTTTCAATACTTTGTCTTTCTAGGAATTTGTCAATTTTACCTAGAGAAAAAGTCTCTCCTGTTGCCCAGGCTGGAATGTAGTGGCTTGATTATAGCTCACTGCAGCCTTGAATTCCTTGTCTCAAAGGAGCCTCCTGACTCAGCCTCCCGAATAGCTCGGACTGCAGGTGCATGCCACCACACTTGGCTAATTTTTTTTATTTCAATTTTTTGTAGAGTCGGGGTCTCACTAAAAAAAGAAAAAATATATAGCTGGGCGTGGTGTGCATGCCTGTAGGCCTAGCTACTTGGGAGGCTGAGGCAGGAGGCTCTCTGAGCCCAGGAGTGCGAGGCTGCAATGAGCTACGAACGCGCCACTGCACTACAGCCTGGGTGACAGAGCGAGACACTGTCTCAAAAAAAAAAAGTTAAAAATAAATTGACTGGTACCATCCCCGTTTCAGGGATGAGGAAGTAGGCCACAAAGTGGACAGGTGGAGGGGCAGAATGGAGGCAGGGACCCCGAAGGGGATGCCCTGGGGTCCTTGCAGGTGGGCGGTCCAGAGGGAGGTGCAATGGAGGCAGGGCTTGGGGGTGTCCTGAAGGTCCTGAAGGGGGTCCTGAAGCTGGGACTGGATCGCAGAGGGCCATCTATTCCTCAGGGAGCCAGAGGAGAGCGGGCTAGATCCCGTTCCACATCTCCCCCGATCCCCACCCGGGTACTCACCTGCTCTGAGGGCTCCAGGTTTCTCTCCTCAGTTACCTCCGCTGTCTCTGTGTTGCTAGGTTACCCGCCAATCTTGGAAGGAGGGACTTGGCATCTGACTGACTTGCCTTTTCACCATTGAATTCCCTGTTCCGTACAGTTAGCCCCACCTCCTCAGTTCTGACCAATCAGAAGCACCGTCTCTCTGACTTCTACCAATTGAAGACCCGGGACTCCCTTTGGGTTGGGCAGAACAAGAAAGGCGGGAAAAGGGCGGAGCTTTTCACCCCTCTTAAAGGGGCGGGCAGAGGGTACTTGCATCGGCAGTGGGTGAGAACTGTAGAAGGACGTGAAGGTTGGCCAACCAGAGCTTATTCTGGCAGCCCAGTGAGCCAATAGGCCGCGATGAAGGGGAAGTGGGGCGGAGCCAGCGGGGTTGAGAGGACGGTAGGCGGCGGACTGGAGAGCTGGCGCAGCTGCTGGGGTGGCAGCGGCTGAAGTGGCGGCAGCTGCGGCGGTTGCAACAGTTTCGGGCTCGGGGTGTTGGCGGCAGCGCCGGCGGGCTGGGCTGCGCGGTGCGGACCCAGGCGCGCGGTCCAGATTGCTGGGGCGGCGCGTGTAAGAATCTGAGGGGTGCGAGGGCTTGGCGAGGGGAGAGGGCAGGGGTCAGGGGTCAGGGTTCAGAGGGTACGGAGTAAGAGGTTGTGGCTGGGTACCCCGGCATGGGAGGTGGGCTGGGCGGGCCCAGAGAGGCCGCTGGGAAGTCACTACCGCGTTTCTCTCTGTCCAGCCCAGGCTGGGGCTTTACACCGCGTCTCCTCGCCCCCGACTTCCTGAGGAGACCCCCACGTGGGCTCCCCGACCCGGGCTGGGAGCACGTGGAGCTGGAGCCGGCGCTCCTGCCTCTTCCTTCCTCCTCCGTCCGCTTGTCTGCCCGCCGCCCTCAGGTGACCCTGCAGGAGACTCATGCCCGAGTCAGGCTGCCCCAGCGGACCAGGATGGCACTGGCCCTCGTTCCCTGGGACCTCTCCCCAGGAGTGACCTTCTGGGTCCTCTATCGCGGGAGAAGCAAAGCCCGCGAAGGAGCACTGGGCTAGGACTCAGGGGTCCTGGGTTCTAGCTCTGCTCCTGCACTGTGTGACCTTGGGCAAGTCCCTTCCCCTCTCTGGGCCTCATTTTTCTCACTGTAAAATGATGGGTTTGAATTCATATGGGGGAACTGGGTCTAGGAGTAAGGTATAGAGTAGTGGTTACACGGAGAGAGTCCTCGAATTCAGACTCCTTGGGCTGAAATCTGGGCTGTAACATTTCCCTACTGTTTACTTATAAGAAGCAAGTTAAGTTAACCACTCCAAGCCTCAGTTTCCTCATCTGTAAAGTGGGGATATTAGCTAAGGTAAGATTTCTCAATAGCAGCACTATTGACATCTTGAGCCACATAATTCTTTGTTGTGGGAGATCTCACCTTTGCATTGTAGGATGTTTAGTGGCATCCTGGACTCACACTCCCATGTTGTGACAATCAAAAATGTCTGCTGGTGTCCCCTGGGGTGCAAGATCACCCCAGTTGAGAGCCACTGAGCAGTGTGTGCAAGCAAGTAGTCATATATTAAAACTTGAAAACCACTAGCCATCATGATAGTAATGATAAAACTAAGAAACCTCGGTGAGTTAATAGATTCTCCTGCCTTCAAAATAAATACAGGAAATAATTGTCAAAGCTGAGTAATGGATACAGGGGAGTTCATTTGTATATTTTCCACTTTTGAATATCTTTGAAAATATCCATGGGAAAAAGTTAAACCAAAAAATAAAAATAAAAACATAATTCTTAAGACCATAGTGTCTCATCTGGGATTTCCTCTTCTGCCTCTCCACTATTGAGATTTAAAAGGAAAATAAATCCCTGGATCTGGAGGCAACTCTAAAAAGTCTTCTCACAGGAAGTTTGCTGGGCAGAGAGCTACAGGCTTAGGAGCAAATAGAATGGTGTTTACTTTTGCTGCCTTGTTTAGAAAGATGTACTGTTCCCTGCTGATGCACCGGCGCTCCCTGTTTATACAGAGGGATCTGCCTGCAGTTATTCTGATGATTTATGAAAGAAGTAAATCGCCCAGTTGCCATTCGCTGGGTCAGTTCAGAGGCAGAGTTGATGCAGCCCAGAGTCGGCAGCTTGAGGAAGGAACCTGCTGGCGTTTTCAAGTTCAAAGGTCTGCAGACAGATCTGCTGAGTCTTTGCTTTTCCTTTGGTCCTTCTAAGCGGAAGTGGGAATGTGTATAAATAGGAGCTATAGCAGGCTAGTTCTGAGTGTTTTGAATTGGCAGTTAAGGCTGAGCGCTTTTACTGTGTGACTCTGGACGTCATTTTAAAAAATACTGTTGTTCTTTTTCCTTAAATGTGTAAATCTAGGAGAACGATGCCTATATAAGAATGATACGTATTGTTTACCAGCGAAGTTCAGAATGGTCTTGGGAGTATGTGTCTAACAACTCCTGAGAGGCTGCTTAGTAAAGTTGGAGAGAAAGATATGTGTGTGTGTGTGTGTGTGTGTGTGTGTATATAAATATATATATATGTATAGGCAAGTATAGATCACCTGGTATGCTGGTCATTGAAGCTGGGTGTCACCTAAATATAGCACCTGAACTTCGAGGAATTATAGGGTAATGGCTGGGAATACAGATTGGGAGTCAGACTGTATAGTTCAAAGTTTGGCTTTCCAGCTGTGGGTTCTTAGGCAAGTTATTTAACCTCTCTGTGCCTTAACATTCCCCCCTGTAATGGGGGAATAATAATCCTATGAATACCTATCTCTTGGGGCTATTATGAAGTTTCAATCACCTTTTACTTATAAACTGCTGGTTCGTAATACTTAATACTCATTAGGTATCAACTACTATTATTATAATGGTTGTATTTTTTTGTCTTTAAAATCTTTGTAATTTTTTGTCTTTAAAATCTTTATAAAACTCACAAATAAATACAAAGGAGGTAGAGATGGAACATATTAGCCCTAATATCATTCTCGAGACATAATTATTTTTAACTTTTCAGTATTTGTTCTTGCAGGGTTTTCCCCTCTTATTTTAATGCTATTATACTTTAATAGCTCTTCCTTTTTTTAAAAAAATAATTGAGATACAATTGACCATTTTAAAGAGTATAATTCAGTGGCATAGTATATTCACAAGGTGTGTAACCATCACCGTTCTCTAATTCTAGAACATATTCATCAATAATTGTTATGTTTTAATAATTGTCTTTTTTTTTTTTTTTAATCCCCCAAACCTAGAAGATGTCTCTAATGGAGGAATTTCTGAGAAGCACCTCTGGCCCAGTGGCTTCGAAGGGGAGCTCAAACCAGAGACTATTTAAAGCCTTGACCGTCACATCCTGAGGGCTGCAGGAGAGGAGAACATGGCTGTGAGTTTGGATGACGACGTGCCCCTCATCCTGACCTTGGACGAGGGTAGCAATGCCCCACTGGCGCCCTCCAACAGCCTGGGCCGAGAGGAGCTGCCTCGCAAAAGTAAGACAGTGGGGCGGGCTGGGGGGACTCCTACTTTTCTGTTTTAGAGGGTGAAAGACGATACGGGCTTTATGGTGTGATAGGAGAGGAGTGTACCCTGTTAGCTGGCCCCATGTTTGAGCCTCAAGTTCTGACATAGAAACTACTTCTGGGAGACTGTGGGGTTCTAATCCGACACCCCGTGCTTTGTCATGCTTCCGGGGGTCTAGCTTGCTGTCCTTAGGCCCTCATTCCCTCAGCCACTTGCCTGCCTTGCACCTGAGTTACCTTGGCTTGTCCGCGGATGCTTGGCAGGGACCCCCGGCAAACCTGCTCCTTGGCTACCTTCCCCGCCCCATTCCTTGTTAAAAAAAGAAACAGATTTCAACACCAGCCTCCATCTGTCCCGATCTGAAACCGTTGGCAGGAAAGCAGAGCTGACTGCTTCTCTCTGCTCCCTCTCAGGCCCTGAGTTGCCCAGGACAGGGTGGAAGGGGGTGAGCATTTGTCATGATCCATCGATTTGAGGATTTGGGGTTTTGCTTTGTCTTCCTCTGAACCAAAGCCTAGCACAAAGTGAACCCGAGAGAGCTGGTGAGCTTTAAATTTTTAAAAATTTTAAGTGTGTTTCTGGCAGGACAAGAGGCTTTAAAAACCTTTTTGGTCCTCATCCTGAAGCCATTTGTTTTCATTTGCTCAGGTCTTGGGCTCAGGAGAGACTTAAAATAACCTGCGTTTTCTGGAGCATCCTGCGATGTTGGGGACCAGTGCTTTAGGGTCTCCTTAGCAAACAGATGTCCCACCATGCTCCGCAGCCAGGGCGGGAAGGTACTGTTCCTCTCCTGTTCACAAGGAAAGACACTTGGGCCCAGGGAGAGATGAGCCAGGCTCTGCCATCTCCTTTGTCCAGCTGAACAGTTGTCCAGAGAACAGTCAGGTTGCAGGGAGCTCAGCAGCCTCCCCTGGGAAATGAAGGGGAGCAGTGTTCCTGGGGATGAAAGTGTGGCGGGGCCCTGGCTTCCTATAAACGGGCCTCTCTTTGCTTTGGCGTGTTCAGCCCCATCTAGGGTGGCAAAACTGGGTTGCCCAGCAGGATTAGAACATAAACCAGATTCTTCCCTAAGCACCACTCAGGGCCAAGAAAGCAGTGACTTTGATTTCAGGACTTTATCTAAGATCCCCTTAGCAAGGTAGGCAGTATTATCCCTATTTTGTAGGGGAGGAAACTTGGGTCAGAGAGGTTAAGTAGTTTACCTGAGGTCACATAGCCAGAAAGTGGTTGAGCAGAGACTTTGAACCTAGGAGTGTCTGACACCTAAGTTCCTTCCCCTCCTCTTCTTTCTCCTTTCCTCCTCCTCCTCCGGCTCCACCTTCTCCTTTTTTCTTCACAAGCCCTTGATAAACGTGAGCTCAGGCCCTTAGCATTTATATTATCTCATCATATAACCTCAAGATAGAGTTACTGGTATTATCTGTATTTTACAGAGGAAGAGACAGCCTCAGAGAGGTTAGGTGACTTGGTGCTCGGCAGAAAGGGATGTAAGGAAACGTGGCCCGGTCTTGGCCTCAGAGGAGGATACCACCCGGTGAGCGAGGGTGCTTGGCCTGCCAAGGATGTGGCTCATGTCTGCAAATAGCCAGGCTCAGGATCCTAAATGGGAATCCTGTCTGTCGTCACGAGTGCCACTTTTAAATCCCTCCGGAGCGTCTGAGCTGAGGGTGGGCGTCCAGCTCTCCTGTGGGATAAAAGTGGCGAGAGTGACCCAGTCCTGTGTCAGGATCAGGCTTTGAGCTGGTGATGGAGCTCACTGAATAGGAACTAGGCCACAGCGACAGTAAGACTCACTTTGGACAGGCCAGCAGCGAGGTTGTTTTTATCTCGGTGAAGTCAGTGGCTTATTTTGGTCTGTTTCTTAAGAAAAATGAAATATATAACCAACTGCTGGGGTCCAGGGACATTGTGTTTTCCGCATAGTGCATTAGTGCCTCAGTTTCCCCCTCTTACTGGATCACTTGTTAAAACTTCAAAGGACTAGGGGGTGTGACCCACCAAGCTTGGCGAGGGAGAACGGCAGGGCCGCTGAGCAGGTGAGGGATGTCAGCGGAACTTCGCTCTGCCTCGGCGTAGACCTTGATACTTCGTGCTTGATCCTGGCATTGACCTTCCTCCCTGCTGCCTGGGCATCCGTCTAAAACACGCGTCCAACCTGGCCGTTGCCCTGTCTTCGAGCTCCTCGGGACCTGCCCGTGCCTGCAGGGTGCAGGCCAAGCTCTGCAACTCGTGCGTGCGGCCTTGCGTGTTCTCGCGCCTTCTTGCTTGACGGGTCCTCGTCCGTGCCTCAGCCCACAGTGTCACGCTGCCTCCAGTTCGGTGAGTCCCCAGCGCGTTCTAAAACCTCTCCACCTTGCTGGAAAGCCTGGCATGCCTTCCTCGGCCTCTTGCTTGCTCTTTAGCTCCAGCCCTGTCTCGAAATCCCTGCTGATGACACTTTCTCTTTGAAGCCTTCGCTGAACTTCACCTTCCTGGCAGAGCTAATTACTCACTGCCCTTTTCTGTTGGTATCTTGATTAGGCAAGTAGATTACTGGGTGGCAGTTACCTGTTTAGCTGTCTGATTACTTCCTAGGCCCTGAGTTCTGTTCATCTCTGTACCTCGTAGCTCAGTGCCTACGTATGTGGGTACCCAGCAAATCGTGGCCGGAATAAACCTAATTGGGTTTCATGGTAGGGGCCGAGGGCCCTCGCGAGAGGTGGGCAGCGTCCCTTCCTGCCTCTTCTTCTAACCGGTTTTCAAATCCCACTTCTCCCAGCAGAGCTGATTGTTCCCGAGGCCACCATCACTGACCAGTCTGTAAACCCTTGAGATATTAGGGCGTTGGCAGGATGCAGGCAGAGCTGGCAGTCACACGGGTATAAGCCATCGGAAACTAAGCAGGTTCTCTCAGGGTGTGATCCTTGAGCAAGACTGGGCCTTCGTCCTGACCCAGCAGCCACTGCGGCCTTCGTCTGGCTCAGAACCTACATTCTCCTCATCTGCTCAAGTGGCCGTAACTAAAATACCGTGGATTGGTGGCTTGAGTGACAGAAATCTAATTTCTTACAGTTCTGGAGGCTGGAAGCCCAGATCAAGGTGTCGGCAGGTTTGGTTTCTTCTGCGGCCTCTTTTCTTGGCTTGCAAACAGCCACCTTGCTGTGTGCTCACATGATTGTCCCTAGTCTGTCCGTCCTCCTCTTACAAGGACACTAGTCCTATTGGATTAGGGCTGCTCATATGACCGCATTTTACCTTAATTATCTCTTTAAAGGCCCCGCCTCCAAATATAGGGACATTCCGAGGTGACGGGTTAGGGCTTCAACATGTGAATTGTGGGGGGACAGCCCTTAACCTTCCTCCCTTTTCCTCAGATTCCTTTCCCAGGAATCTGGCTGGGCTGTCCGTGACCTTTAACCCTATGCTAGGGCCTTATCCCTGCAGGACACTGGAGGGTTTGGATTTTTCTCCTTATGTAGGCGAGTATGGATGCTGTGCGAGACTCAGACATCTTTGGGCTGCAAGAATGGCTGCTAAGATGCTAATGAATGACTTACAGGCAGAACGGTGTCAGGTTGATAAAGGAGGCAGGTATGAGCAGAGGTATTTAAAGCTTGGGAATCAGGAATAACCTTGAAAACAGTCTGTGGGGCTGGCGTGTGATGGGGCGGTTTAGAGATAGCCCACAGTCCACATTGCGCACCAGGCGGTGTCTGGACCGCCAGGTTCAGGGAATCGGAAGGTCCGGGGTGTGAACACTGTGGGCAGTATAAGGAATTTTCCGGCATCATTCTGGTCACACTCAGCTTTTGTCTTCTGGTTGCCTTTAAACTCTACCGCTGCCTAAGATGGGCTGCACCATTTGCCTTTTCTGAGTGAGGGAAGGATTGGGGATGAGGAAGAATTGGGGACTGGCTGAGGTTTGAGCGGGGTGCTGTCTGTGCCTTGGTGCTGGGTGACAAGCCACACGGGGAGGCCCAAGGTAACAGAGCAGAGAGCTCCCCTCTCCCTCCTTCACCCTGATACCTGGCACGCCATCGGGAGTTACCAGGACCCAGTGCAGGTATCGGCAGTGTGGAGGGTCACCGTCCCCTAGCAGGGGCCAGCATGTGGTGCTGTCTTTCCAGAGTCTTCATGTAGCCAGAGCCAGTTGGTGCCAGGTTCTGTCAAGGTGGGCCAGAGCTGTTGGCCCAGGGCAGATCCAGCCAGCAGGAGCTGGGTGAGAGCAGTGGGGCTGGTACCAAAAGACGATGCACCCAAGGTGGGCTCTCTGTTACTCTTTCTCTGACCGGGCATCCCCAGCGTACTTGTCAAAGAGTGACAGAAGCCTGAGGGACTTGTACAGCTTTGTCACTTGTGATACCCTGGGTGGTGGAGTGGCTGAGCTGAGTACAGAGCTTAGCTTCTCCAAGCCTTGGCCTCTGCATCTGTAGAATGGGATCACGGTGGCATTTGCCAGTAGTGTTGTTGGTGGGAGGACTTAGCGAGGTCATGTGTGTGGTCACAGGGTCAGTGCTCGGCCAGCCACAGGCGTTATTGTCATGGTAGAGGCTGGGCTGCTGCTTTGGAACATCCTCCACAAGCAGAGGTCCTGAGCCCAGGCTGAGACCCGGATCCTTTTTGCCTGTCTCCTGGCACAGCGGGTGTCCCCTGCCGAGCTGGGAAGCTGAGGCAGCATGGCAGCTGGAGACCAAGCAGCAATTCTGTCTTCACAGCCTCCCACGGAGCTTGGGCACTGGCACCGCCGGAGTCATTCCCCTGGCTTTTTTAGGGTCTCACCAAGGCAGAATGCCAGGTGTCACCAGACTGGCGGTGGCACCAATTAAAATGAGCAAGTACCCAGCATGCTGGGCTGGAGCCTCGTAACCGAGCCTTGAAGCCGCCCCTTCCCCAGCCCGCCACATCTTCATGGGGGCGTCCCGTCTGTTGCCTGGGGGCCCCCTGCCATGGGATGCCATCTCTCTGCTCTGCACGCAGGAAGCTGCCGTATCTAAATGGCAGTCGTGGCAGCTTGGTGTGGGCTAGAGCGCCTGCTGCACTCCCCTCCCTGGTGGCCTTGGGGAGGCTGAGTTCACGTTTGCTCTGAGAGCACTTCGTGAGCCAGAACGGTCGACTCCTCAGCCTCCCAGTCGGGGAGGGAACAGGGAGGGCTTGGGTGGCTCATGACACTGCGCCCCTGGGGTACCCGGTTGCACTGCCCTCCCCAAGGCTGCCTCCGATTACAGTGCAGGGGCCCGGGAACGAAGCCTGTGCTCTTTAGAGGAAGCACCAAGGGACCAAACCCAGGAGGGACATCGGTCTTGTCCTGAGACAGCCCCCATCCGGTCCTGCCTTGGTCACAGGGAGCCCAGGGCACAGCTCTCCATTCTCATCTTTCTGCCGGAGTGAATTCTCCCATTTGGACATTTCCTGACTCTCACTCTTCTCTGCTGTCAGGTCATCCTGAGTTCGGGTGTGCCTTACAGTAACACTGGCCCATGGGCATGAAGCCCTGGGGTGTGCCGGGCAGTGTCCCAAACGCTTTGCGTGGCTGCCTCTCTCTTGCGGTCCTCCTGGCAGATCTCAGCGATCAGCGCTTACACTGTCACCGTACAGAAAAGGCTCGAAGGTCACGAAGCTGCCTTAGCAGCATTCGAACCCGTGTCTTCTGACTTCAGAGTAGTCTCTTACCTAATATGCCCCCTCTGTGAAGTAAAGCCCTGTGAACGAGGTATTCATAGAATTTTACCTGGATGTCTTTCCCAAGAGGAAATTGGTTTCTATCTTTATCTTTTTTCTTAATTAAACTTTTATTTCCTACAAGGCAGTTATTCTAAATTGGAGTCCCATACCTGGAGCTCCCTTTCTTATTGTAAAAATTACAAAACCGCTGGTGTTTCATTGCGAAAGTTGTGTCGGGTCAGCCCAGAGAAGCTCGAAAACACAGGCAGGTGAAACCAGACCGCAGAGACAGCCAGGATTTCTCCTCCATGCACGCGTGTCCTGTCCCCGTTCTTCCCCTGCACGGGCGCGTGGCTGCATCTTCCATCCTGGTGGTTGGAACAAGAAAATTTGGGCTGAAAATGGGAATTCTCAGGAGCCTGGGAAAGGAGGAGTGGCTTGGCGGAGCATGAGTGTGGGTGACCTTGCTGTGGGGGCGACCCCCTGAGGTGGCTGGTGCCAGTGGCAGGCGACCCCTCATCGGGACTTGCCTTGAGGAAGTCCCTGGTGAGGGATGGATACCTCACTGGGGCCACTGGTGCTTGTGTTGCCTTTTGTACCTGGAACCCCTTTGCTTCATTTGCTTTTTGTTGGAGGTACCTACCCCGTTGTAAAAAGCACAGTTTGTCCCATGCTCAAACCACTCCTGAGGCTCCGGTCCAGAGGAAGCGTCCTGAGAGCGCGGGTGGCCTGGGGCATGCCGGGGACAGGGTGCGCCCTGAAAGGGCAGCTGCTGCTTAGCTCTGCCCAGTGGCCCTCATGTAGGCTCACGGGCCCATTGTTAATCACGTTTTTTGATTTTCCGAAAGAAGTCAGAACCTACGCTTTCATCAAGTCTTCTGACTTTTAAAGATTTTGGCAGCAAATCCATGCGTTTCCAACATAGCCAGCCGGATAAAATCTGGCCACTATGCTGCCACTGCGTGACCTCCGACATGGCACCTGACATAGGACGTTGCCAGTTCAGCCCTTGTGTTCTGCTCAGAGCAAACTGCTGCAAATGGAGGAAAACAGCACGAAACCAACCAGCAAACTCTCTGTGGCCGGTGAGGTCATCTTCCCCTCCGGGTGGCATTCGGTGGGAATCGGAACTGGTCAGGCCACTTCCTCTTTGCCTCTGAGCTTCGCCTGAAGCTCGGTGTGGAATCCAATTTGAGGCTCGAGGGTGGAGCCATCTAGGGCAGGCAGGGGACGGCGCAGGACAGAGCAGGCGGGCACATCTCCAGGAACCCTGCGTCTTTGTTTTCTGTTTGTTCTTTCCTTCCTCTGTGTTGTAGTTTGCATGATCCTCTCTCTGCGGAGTGCGCATTTTCCATTCTTCCTCCCTATCTGTGTCCTATCCAACTTCAAGACCATCTTTTTTTTAAGTGATTTGATCCAAGCCAGCTATGACCCTGTTTTTTTTTTCTGCTTTGACTTTGAGATGTGTCATAAAGATTCAAGTGAACATTAGAAGTTACAAAAAAAACAAAAAGAAACGGTTTAATAGCTAGTCTTTTTCTTCTTTTTTATTTCATTTTTTATTCTTTTTTTTATATTTTATTTTTTTAGAGACAAGGTCTCGCTCTATTGCCAAGGCTGGAATGCAGCGGCGTTATCATAGCTCAATGCAACCTTGAACTCCTGGGCTTAAGCGATGCTTCCACCTCCGCCTCCCAGAGAGCTGGGATTATAGGCACATACCAGTATGC
>CAUYSK010029578.1:0-22469 GCA_963575035.1 Avahi laniger | reverse complement strand
TGTTATTATTTGATTTCTGGTTGTTTTGTGGTCCTCTCTTTCTTCCTCATTTCCTTCCTGTCTTCCTTTGTTAAAAGCAATTTTCTCTGGTATTGTGGGTATTTTTTTTTTTTTTTGAGACAGAGTCTCACTGTGTTGCCCGGGCTAGAGTACCGTGGCATCAGCCTAGCTCACAGCAACCTCAAACTCCTGGCTCAAGCGATCCTCCTGCCTCAGCTTCCAGGGTAGCTGGGACTACAGGCATGCGCCACCACGCCCAGCTAATTTTTTCTATATATTTTTAGTTGTCCGATTAATTTCTTTCCATTTTTAGTAGAGACAGGGTCTCGCTCTTGCTCAGGCTGGTTTCTAATTCCTGAGCTCAAACAATCCGCCCGCCTCGGCCTCCCATAGTGCTAGGATTACAAGCATGAGCCTCCGTGCCCGGCCTGGTATTGTGTTTTAATTTCTTGCTTTTTATTTTTTGTGTATCTGTTGTAGGTTTTTTTTTATTTGAGATTACCATGAAACATATGAAAATTCTGCTTACAAATACACAAACCAAGAGAAATCTAACAGAAATTTTACCCTTTAACTGCATTCCCCTGTGCTTTTTAACTTTTTGTTTTCATTCATATCTTTTTATATTATCTATATTTCAAAAAGTTGTAGTTATTTTTGACATTAACAGATTTGTGTTTTAGTGTTAGTAGTCAAGATATAAACAGTTATTATAAACTGCAATTACAGCAATAGAGTATTCTCTATTTGTGTACTTACTGTTAACCTGTCAGTTGTATACCTTCACATGATTTGTTATTGTTCGTTAATGTTCTTTCCTTTGAGATCAAAGAACTCCTTTTATCGTGTTGTGTACGATAGGTCTCGTGTTGATGAAATCCCTCAGCTTTTGTTTATCTGAGAAAGTCTTTATTTCTCCTTTATGTTTTAGTATTTTTGCAGGACATAATATTCTAGGATTAAGGTTCTATTCCTTCAGCATTTTGAATATGTCATGCCACTCATATCTGTTCTATAAGGTTTCTACTGAGAAGTCTGCTGCCAGACATTTCACAGTTCCTTTATATTTTCTTTTTTTCTTGCTCCCTTTAGGAACTTTTCTTTATTTGTGATCTTTAGCAGCTTGATTATTAAATGCATTGAGGTAGTCTTGTTTGGGTTAAATCTGCTTTGAGTTCTATCACCTTCCTATACCTGATTATTGATGTATTTTTGTAGGTTTGGAAAGTTCTCTATTATTATTTCTTTGAATAAACTTTTACCCCAATGTCTTTTTCTATCTCCTCCTTAAGGTCAATAACTCCTAGATTTGCCTTTATGAAGCTATTTTCCAGATCCTGTTGGCATACTTCATTGTCTTTTATTCTTTTTCCTTTTTTATTTCCTGACTATACATTTTCAAACAGCTTGTCTTCAAGCTAATAATTCTTTCTTCCACTTGGTCAATTCTGCTATTGAGAGACCCTTATGCATTTCTCAATTTGTCAATTGAATTCTTAAGCTCCAGAATTTCTGCTTGATTTTTTTTATTATTTCATCTCCTTGCTATTAATACATTTCTCCGATAGGCTTCTGAATTGCTTCTCTGTATTGTCTTCGAGTTCATTGAGCTTCTTCAGTACAGCTATTTTGAATTCTTTGTCTGAAAGATCACATATCTCCATCACTTCAGGGTTGGTCACTGGTCCCTTATTGAGTGTATCTGGTGAGGTCATATTTTCCTGGGTGTTCTTGGTGCTTCTGGGTTTTCTTCAGTGTCTGGGCATTGAAGAGTTAGGAATTCATTTTTATTTTTGCAGTCTGAGCTTGTTTGGACCCCTCCTTGAGAAGGATTTCCAGTTATCCAAAGGATATTGAGTGTTGGGATCTAAGTCTTTGGTCACTGCAGTGGTATTAGCACTGGAGGTGCTCCAAGCCCAGTAATGACTCTTGGAGACTCCTGGTATGGAGTCTCCAAGATATGGGAAAATTCTCTGTACTGCCAAGTGAAAACATTTACTCTCTTCCCTCACTTTCTGTGCTGAGCTGCTGGAGTTGGGGGAGGGGTGACACAGGCCCTTGTATGGCCACTGCTGCTGGTGTCTCACTACATCTTATGTACCCAACATCCATTTGCTTTGAGCCAGCACAGCTGTAGGAATTGCCCAAGGACTACAGCCTTTGTGGCCCAAATTCCTTGTGAATTTACTCCAGGCACCAGGCTGCTTTTTGTCAGTTGGTGGTGGGGCTAATTGGAACTCGGCTTTTGGGAGGGAGGATTTCCCTCCAGCTGGGCTAGTCAAAATGCTCCCTCTGTGGGCATTGGCAGAATTCTGCCCTTGCTGTGTTCCATCCTTCTAGGGTGGCCCTGAGTTTCAATGCAATGTCCCATATCACTTTACTCTCCTTCCCTTGGGCACTCAGATTCTGTCTTCATTTGTTGTGCTGCCATGGCACTCCCAGGGAGTAGGGTGGCATGGTGTAGTTAACAGAAGACTGTCTTTTCTGCCTTTCCTTGCTATAAGGTTAAAACCAGGTGGTATGATCACTCAACTGATGTTTGGTTCTTTTGAAGGTGCTTGCTTGTGCGGATAGTTGTTGAATTTGGTGTTTGTGCAATTAATCTCTGGATGTTTCTGTTCAGGCATCTTGCTCCACTTACTCTCTATATACAGCTTTCCTGGAAGAAGGATCAATGACATTTCTTATTTTTATAGAACGAAGTATAACTGTACAACTGTTACTTAAATTCCTGACTCACTTCTATGCTTTCTTTGTCATTCAGTTTTACATTAATCATGCAATTTGTAAGGATAATATTTCAATATATTGAACCTTGTGAATTTACTTAAAAATTAGAGTGGATTAAAGGGTTTTCCCCAATGTCATTAGACTGTGTGAGTTATAAATAATATTTTAAGAATTGTATATTACAAAGAGTCCCTGTTTGTATATTGGAGAGGAAAAAAAGGGACAGAAAACTGATCCATTAAAAATTATTTCTATGTGTTATAAAATATACATTTTTACAAATTCTATCCTATAGACATTCTTTCCCCCCATTTCAGTAATTACTAGAAAATATATTGGAGATGAATGGGATGTTAGGTATCATACAGTTAAAAGGAATAGAGCTAATAAAAATTTGAATCTTGGCATAAGGTACATTGATTGTATTTGTTTAAGAAAAACAATTAAAGGATAGGACTCTTGAAATAGCCAAGTGAATCTAGTGTTACTCTAAGATATGGGCTTTTAATGATCTACATACAGGCCATGTTGATCTTCCATATTCTTTTAAAATCCATCATGTACTTTTACAAATCAGTTTAAAAATATTGTCTTCTTTATAGCAAACTTTGTAATTTTTATTGCTTCCTTTTTTTTCAGTTTACTTCCCTACTCCTTGCTGATTGCTTTGTACCAGAACAAGATCCATATAAAATGATTAATATGTTCCTATTAATATTTCACCAGAGCATCACATTTTATTCTTTGTGCTAGAATAACTTTTAAGCCTTTTTGTTGTGATGTTAACTAAACTATTTCTAACTGTAAGCCTTAAATATTCCTATGGTTTGGATATATTATCTGGTGAATATGAAGCTCTCATTTTAAAATTTGGATTTTATGCTATTTGATGTGCAAATGTCTCACAATACATATAATTTTGGATATAGTCTTTCCTTTTATGTTCTCACATTCCAGCCTCTCTTGAATAGTTCTCCTTGTTTTACATTTAAAATATCTGCTTCTAGAGATTTTATATCAAAAATATGTATATATGGGTACCTATATATGTAAAATGTGCCCACATATATAGTATAGGTTTTCACAATGAAATGAGCTTTTTTAAAAACATTTTTTTGGGAGAAAAATGCAGTTTCCTATATGAGTACACTAAAATGACTTTCAGCAGATTTTCAGAGTTGCTGGGTTGATGGAAAAATCACAAAATATATTACTAGGGAAGAGAAAAGATGTTTTTTACTTTTTGCTTGAGAAGTGACAGAATAAAAGAATCCTTGAGAAATGTGTCAAATAGATCTTTCCCCCCTTGTGGAAGAAAAGAGTTTGACGCTAAAAAGAGAAGGCAGCCTTTGTGAGTCTTACCTGCAAACTGTGCAGCTTATCTGAGCTTTTTGTTCATTCTTAACACATTGAACATCTTGAAATATCTAAGAACATGGAGATAGAGAGTAGCAGTGTGATCTAAGGTAGAGTATCATTCTAATTATCAGTTCTGAACTGGAACTTTAGTAGAGTATTTTTTGGTAGCTTAATAAGTGGTTCAAACTTTGAAACACTATCAGTATTTAAAAGAATTCCAAGTATATATGGATGTGAAAATTTCATCAATTGGTTGGACTCCATCAGTACCGTATTATAGTTTCTTGATCTCTGGCAATGCTGCTTTTGTGTTTATTTCAAATATTCATCATCTGAAGCAATTCAAGCTGGCCATATTTCTCTTTCCTACTTAGTAAGAAATGTAACAGACTTATAGACTTCTTCATTAAGTTCATTCTTGTTCATTTCTATGTTGTTAGTGTTTTCTCTCTCTCCCTAAATCTCCTAAAAAATTAGAAACACATTTTGTTGTATAAAATTTAGCATTTGTGTAATCTAATTTAACATACCCTCAATGTCCTATATAATGTATGTGATCAATAAATATTTGGGTCATGATGACAAATAATTTACATGGAAATACTATGGTAACAACTTCTAATAAAGCGTTAGAATGTTAAATATTTTCAAACAAATGGATAATTTATAATGAACTGTAAGGGTTACAAACTCACATTTATTAAAAATAGCTCCACGTTTGTTTTTCCTAATTCAGCCTAATTTTTATTTCAAACACTCACTTCATTGCAGTGGGAAAAATTTAATCTTGGTTAATTCCAGAGTCCTCTGCCCAGGATAAATGTATAAATTTTGAGTCACAGTGGTTTAACAGAATTCCATGAGGTTGGGAGAGTGAAAAACAAATGTTGCCTATCCCTATGAAGATTCGGTGTTATGTTGGTTGTCCCATTTGAACCTTGATCTTTGATTCCTGAAGATCACACTGAGTTATAGCTTGGTTCTGTCTTCCTGGCACCTTTAAATTTTGATGGCATCTTTGCTTCTTTCTTAGCTGGGGACATAAGAAGCATTCCAGTATTCTCACGACTTGTTGATAACATAGGGCCCAGTCTAGCTAGATCCGTCATCCAGCCATGCCATATTGTGAGGTGTCTTCCTAGGGAAGATAGCTTCTTTGCTCTTGGATTCCACACTTTCCCACACACTTGGATCCTCCACACTTATCTCCAGTGCCACTGACTCCCTGGGCAGCCAGGCGTCAGAATTTCTTCATCTGGGACCCGTATTCATCTATATTGTCATTAATTTTTCTCTGTGTTTTCTTCCCTCTTGTCTCCCCTAACCCCCATCTTTAAAATGTTTTTTAAAAATATATGCCCCCTCAAATATTTTGTCTTTGCTTCCTTATTCCTCTAAGGAATTTGTTAGTTCAACCACAAAACTCAGAAAGATATTAACACGCCCCCTTTCCTAGACTTCTGTTTCCTCACATTCTTCCTTTGAGGAAAGCAGCAGAAAATAGCCTGGCAGCTTAATGGGGAAGTGGGGTGAAGATAAGAGAAGGAGAAATTTCAACTGTACAGATCAATATTTCAGAAATCTTATATTGCTGCATGAAATATAAATAATGCTTTGTGAAACTAAGCATATGGGTACAGTGATATCATAGGAAGAAAATATCTAAATTTCTATTTGACTATGGAAGACAGATTATTGAAAACATTTATTATCAATAAAAAAATGGGTCATGTGTATTTATGATCACAGCACCATTATTAGAAAACATGGTTTTATGTGATCAGAATCTCTTCTAAGGCAAATTCAGAATCTTTTTAAATATAACAAGTTATATGCTTCTCATACAGGAAATATTATATTTATTCTCATCTGATCCCCTCTTTAATTTAAATGAACGAGCAGGGGTATTTTAAAAAGACAAACTAAAATGTTACAGGAAAAATCGGTTCTGTCTGATTTTTAGATTAGTCTGTCTTTCCTCTCTCAGCATGATAAAGAAGGTTACATGCAGCACAGTGCACAAGGTTCAACAAGCTTGCTCCACAGGTTATAATACTCCCACAGCCCTGGGAATGAGAGGTCGGCAGACTCACTGGCTTTCAGTGCTTTTCTTCTAACAGTGGTCCGTTTAGCTACAAAAGACTTTCAGGAGCTCCTTTGGAAACAAACCCTGACAACAGCTTCTCTTCTACCCTAGAGCTAGCCTTTTTGTGAATAGGCACCGTGGGTACATTGTAAAGAAAAGTAGGATTTTATTTCTAAGTCCTGATATGGGCAAAATGAATAAACAAAACTCTGATGAATGTTGAGGTGCTGGTGACAGTATTTTGTCATTAGAGGAGTGATAATGGCTTAGAAAGCCTGGCTGTAAATTCACACTGTTATTCAGCTCATGCCACTTTGAAAGAGTTTGAAAATTATGTGTAAAACCAGCCCCGGATATTCAAATACATTTTCGTATAAGGCAGATCATTACTTGGGATTAATTACAAAGAAGTGGGGTATGTGTCCCTCTGGGTATGAGCCAGCACCAGCTCTTCTCTTTAGTGGCTGGCTGAGGGCAGCAGAAAACAAAGATAACCTTTAGCATGCACAAGTAAATTTACTGTCCTTTGCTTGATTGAACTAATTCTTAAATTAGTGATGGCATTGGAGACATAATTGGTGTAAAATGGGTCATGGGCGCCTAGGAAATTGTCAAGGGGAGTACAACACGAAGGGCCTCGAATGCCATGCTACTGATTTCAGCTTTGTCTGACCAGACAGTGGATATTTATAAACAGGTGAGTGACAAGACCTCCTGTGAATTGTACACGGTAAGATTTGTATTTTAGGACAATCATTTTGAAAACAGGTGAAGGTTTGCCTTTTCCGAAGAAGTCACCGTACTAAGTATTTCATGCTAATTCTTTCTAGATCTTCTGCTTGTGCTTTACCTGCTTAACTACTTCAATAGTTATTACCCTGGGAGGAGGAAAATGAAATTATTTACTCAAGGCCATACAAAAAGGAAGTGACATCCTACTTTTTCCTACTATATTATTGATGCCTCTTGCTGAAAGCTTGGGGACCAGTTAAGAGGATACTTCAGTAATCCAAATGAAAATCAGTCCTGAACTAAGACACATGATTAAATATAGATAGTTAAAAGACTGAATTAACTGGACTTGGTACATAATGCAATGTAGTGGAGAAGAGTCTAGAATTACTCTTCAGGTTGTGAGTGGGGGAAATGGGTAGATATTGCTTCTAGCATCTGAGATAAGAATTGTGAAGCATGAACAAATGTTTTATTGTGTGTGGGGGGGGATTGCAATTTCTGTGGGACACATAAGTGGAGATATAGAGCAGAACGTTGATAAAGTGGATCTGGAGACCAAGAAAATGCCCGGAGAGAAAGATTTGGGATTCATAAATACGTAAGTTGGTAGTTGGAAGAAAACATGTGCATGCAGTTGTCCAAATGGTGAATAGAAAGAGAAGAAACATGGGAGACAAGAACTTTTGAGGCAAGAGATTATTTCTGTGTACAGAAATCCCACTTAGGTAACAGGGGCAAATACAGCTTTCCATACTCTATTTTCAGGGATTTTGATTTGCACCCAAGGGATTTTTATGCAAGTGAACACTTTGGGAAATATTCATTGATGGGATGAACAGCTGGAGTTTGATAGAAGGGTTACTCAGGTGATAAAGAAAAGTAATAGAGAATGGTCAGTCTCAGAAATAAAGGAGGGATAAGCTTTAAAGAGGTAAGACATTGTCATCAATGTTGAAAACTTCAGAGAGCATTAAACTTCTGGGCCTGAAGGGTAGTTTATCCCTTCCGGGTTTTGCAGGCTGTTGCTCAGCTTTCTAGACTGTGGCACAGTCCCATTTCCTTCCAGCACTCTCTGCTTTCCCTCATTCTTTTAATGCAATAAATACACAGGAGCCTTTTTTGATTGGGGAATGCCACCATCATTCTCCATTTCTGAAAACTAACTTATAGCTGAGAAAACTTTTAGCAAAAATCAGATTGAATGTTGTCCAAAACAATCCCCCAAACCCAAACAAAACGAAAACGAAAAAGGAGGACTCACTATTTACATCACCACCATCGCATTCCGTCCCTGAAATATAGGGGTTCCTTTTCCAGGAATAGAATGTGGCAGGAATATTGGAAACCGCATAAGTTTGTTCAGACATCCTTGTATTGTCATATCAAATGTGCTACTCGAATCCAAGAGGTTCCTTCATCCTCAAAATATTTGCTTTGGCTTCAAGAGTGAGGGTGCTGTGTTGTACTGCATGAAATCATTTGCCGGTCCACCTCGTCCCCACCTCCCAACAGACCGCAGCCTCGTGGAAATCACCCACAGGGATCGGACCACTGAAGTGGTCAGCGAGCAAACAGCAAATGCTATTTGTAAATCTCTGAGTCAAGCCTGGAGCAAACTCATACAGAGCACCAGAAAATGAATTTTATTTTAAATCGAAACAGGGATCAGGAGATATAGCTTGGGATTTGAAGATGATTAAGTGTAGGATTCAGTTAAGAGATTCCACGTCTCTGGAAGGTACAAGGCAAACAGTCCTATGACTGACCTACAGATCTGTGCTGTATTTGGCATAATAAAATGGCAGATCTGATCACATATTGCTGCAACGGACCTTGGAACGACTTGACTGAAGCGTTTAATTCAGAACACAGGCAAGTCAATTTTGAGTTCAGTAACTAAGTTCTTTTTTTTTTTTTGATGGATTTAAAATTATTTTTGCATAAAATTAGTGATTCTAATAAGCATTGCTTTTGACTGAAACACCAGAATTGACAATAACCCTGGGGTTTAGAATCCTTTTAATGTGCTTCTGTAACTTTTCCTAATGGAATATGAATATTGATTAAAAAGCAGCATATCCAAAAAATCTAGGTATGATTTAAAATTTTATTTCCACCATTTATTTTATAATATGTATAATCACCTTGATGCATAAAATTGAGAGTGGCCAAACAATTTATTGTAGGCAATCTGTTAAAAATATCTTGAAAGGTAAAATTAGAAAACAAATTAAAAGGAAACCTGGTCTGTGCTTATGTGAGCACAGAGAATATTGGTCCACATAGAGGGATGCTCAGCACTAGCCTCTATTGCTTGATCATTACTTCTCCGTGTCTCCTCTGCTAGGTTCCTCTAAAGGTTCATTAGGACAAACATTAATAAATTCCTACTCCCATCCTTCTTGGCTTTGCACAATTTTTATGTTAACCAGCCTGTATCCCCCCACTCCTTCAGTGACTGTATGTCTTTTCCTAATCATCTATTCTTTGAATACAAAATAGCATATATTGCTGAAACAATCCATATATAAAATAAAAGATCTTTATATTGCAATCAACGAGTGTTACATATCAGTGTTATGCTTCTCATGTGCTAAGGAGAAAAAACCTCAACAACATAGAGAGCTCTAAAGAGCAGGAAGAACATAAATAGCTGAGCTCTGGCTTGCAAAATAGTGCAGTGACAGCTGCTTTGGACTCATAAATGAGATGTTTGAAAAGGGCATGAATAGGGCAGTGGAAAAAATACTTTGCCTAGCAACACACCTGTTTTTCCTCTTGTCATTGATTCTTGTGAGATGGACTTCTTCAATTAGAACTGTCTCGCCTTTTTCTCTCCCCCTGTCCCCATGGAGCTAACACAAAGCTAAACACCAGCATCAAAGGAATGTTAGATTTTGTAGATGTTTGGAATAATGCAAGCAATTGAGAACTCCTCTGCTAATTGTGTAATTCTTACCTGGAGTGGTTAAAGTAACAAAAAGCACATACTGATGAGAGTAAGACCGTTTATTTATTTGCTCTTAAAATTATATACAAAATATATAAAATAATTATG
The DNA here is from genome assembly GCA_963575035.1 of Avahi laniger. Classification (NCBI taxonomy): domain Eukaryota; kingdom Metazoa; phylum Chordata; class Mammalia; order Primates; family Indriidae; genus Avahi; species Avahi laniger. Next base: position 12,501 of record CAUYSK010029578.1, on the reverse strand, counting down.
AAACATGGCCACATATGCTTTCAAGAAAGAAAGTTTATGTCTAATTTCTGGATGAAATCTGTTGCTTTTTCCTCTCCACATACATCATTAGAGTTATGAATTAGGTGAAAAAAATCAACGTACCAGGTTTGAAAATCTTTTTTGGGCTGAGAAAAGAAGTTTAATTTTAGGGTTTTTTCCCAAATCTAGGACTCTTGGATGTGAAGGCCTCCTCCTTCAGTGTCTGTTCAAGTTTGCTTGTTTGGTTTTGGATTTATCTTTTTTCACATCTGAAGAAGTAGGTAGTTACTGCTTCTCTGAATCTGAGAAAAATTGGCTGGCTAGATGGAATTTAGCTGGCAAACCTTATCCTAGGTAAGATGAAGTGGGTTTAATGGCCAGATGGAAAGATTTCGAGGCAGTGGCCAGGAAGACAAGATCAGAGTGACTTAAAATGTCAAAGCCACATGCATCCTTGAAGTGCTATACTCAAGCTATACCTAAAAACCAGCAGTGTCAGGAAGGGAAGCTTTATTTTTCAACCTCCATTTGCAAGTGAGATACTTTATTTATCTGCAGGAAAGAAGCTTCTGACAATGTTATTCATAATTAGCTTGCTTATTTTCATATACTTGAGAGTGAAAAATTGCACATCACTAAAACCAGAAGAAAATGAAGAATGTTTTATTATGTGTTTTTAGTGGGAATTATGAGGAATCTACACATGGCATGACAATGGTAATACAAGGTGTGTTCAGCTCAAAAGCTGATGTGTAGCCTAGGCTTTCTGTGGGATCATGTTGAATGTTGAGGATGGTTTTTCTCTTCATCTTTACCCCCAATTGTTGCATGATAGCTTTATATTTAAAAAATTAAATTTCCAGGATTCACACAAAGAGATTTTTAAAGCCATGCTTTCCAATCTTCAGAGATCCATATGTCTTCACAATTATTGTTTTTGTGACTTACATAGAGAATTTACCTCACAAGGCACTAGGCAGTGTATCGGACACCATCACATCAGGTGTGCACAAAGGCCCTCTGGCACTTGCTCTGAAGGGGCTTTTGCTTTAGTAGGAGAAACAGAGAAGTAAATCAGCAATTATAATATTGTATGGTAAGTGATACAACAGTGGGGAACACGAGGATGGTGGTAGTGTGCAAAAGGCAGCATGGCAACCAGGTTTAGTCTCCAGCAAAGGATTCCCAGGAATAAGATTATTTGGCTGAAAGATGATTCCAGGTATTCAGGCAAAGAGAGCGGAGATATAGTAAATAACAACAAATAATAGTAAACAACAAGAGGTTTGTTGTGTAAACCTCAAAGTAGGAGGACTGTAGAAGGCTGTGATGAGCTCGATTAGCAGAAAGAGGAGCGAGGGAAGAGGGATGAGAGATGAAGGGGGAGAGGTAGGCAGAGACAAGCCCTAAAGGGGCCCCTGAGAGCAGTGGGGCATCACTTCTAAGTGGAGTGAACAAATGACTTCATGGTAGAAAGGTAGCAGATAAAGAAATCAAAGACATTCCAAATGCAAATGCTCAAACTGAACTCCCTTATCCCATCTGGCAAACCTACTATGACGCAGTCTTCCACATCTCAGTTAATGGCGAGTCCACCCTTTCACTTGCCAGGTGTCGTCTCTGATCCTTTCTTTCTCTTACAGTCTACATTAAATGTCAGCCTTCAACACATGTCCAGAACGTGGCTACTTCTCTGAGCCTCCATCAGCCGCGCCTCTAATCCTTTGCTCCACCCTCTCTTGCCCAGATGTTGTAAAGGATTCCGACCCCCTTCTTCCCCTTTGACCACCACCACTCTGCACCTGCTTTGCTTGGCTCATCTTCATCTTTATTTATTTTTTGTCTGATTGCTCTATCAATTCCTGAGAGTTTTGTTAAAAACCCTCACTATATTTATGGATCTGCCTAGCTCTTTTCTTCAGTTCTGTTTTGCTTTATAAATTTCAAAGCCACATTATCAGGTGCATATATATTTAGAACTGTAACATTTTCCTACTGTATTATGATTATGAAATATCTCTATTTCTAGTAGGGTTTTTCACTGAAGTGGCTCTCATCTGTTATTAATACAGCTGTATCAGCTTCCCTGGGTTGGTGTTTGCATGGCGGGCCAGTTTTCCAGTTAGGATGACAAAAAAACCACATTAGCTCTTTTAAGCAATGGACTTAATAAAGAGAGTTGGTTACATGGATTTGGAGAGATGAAGGTACCAAAAAGGAATACTGAGGTAACCCAGAGATGGTGACCATAGGAAGCAGCAACTACCCTTACTTAACCTGTGAGAACAAAAGAAAACAGCTGAAGTGAAAGGAAGAGCCTTGTGGAGTTGGTGCTAAGACCCTGACAAAGAAGAGTAGACTGTGGAACTGGGATTCAGACCTCCAAGGAGCCAGCTCTACCCAGCCGCCACTGCACCACTGAGGTGCCATGATGAAGCCAGCCCTGGTGGAGGCAATGAGAGCTGACAGGTTTGGCCTGCACGGCTGGGGCCATTGAACAGTGACCATTGGCAATAGAAACAAGAATAAGGGAAGCAAGCCCTCCCTCCCTTCCTTTGGCTTCCAAATGCTTCCAGATTTGAAAGGACTCATTGAAATACCTAAGGATTTCAACTGACAGTCTGAAAAATGTAGTGTGCCGTGTCCTACCCCCAGGACCACAGAGCAGGATACAGAAAGAGGTTTTTAGACTGAGAGATGATAAATAAGTAACCAATAAATATGTATTTTTCTCCGTTTACTTTCAACCCCTCTATATTCTTTTAAAAGTATCTCTTTTAAGCAGTGGATAGTTGCATTTTTAAAAATTGGGTCTGATAACTTTTATTTTTAAATCAGAGAATTTATATTTAATCTACATGTTATTATTACATTCATTACCAACACATTTGGGTGAAGACCTACCATCTTTCTATTTGCTTATTCTGTTTTCTTTCTTTATCTCTCCTTTGCTGACTTTTTCTAAATTAATTTAAAAAAAAATTATTGCAATTTTCTCCTTCAATTAGCTTGGCAGTTTCACAACCTTTTACTATTCTTTTCATGGCTATTCTATCCATTATAACATTATGAATATTTTACATATGAAAGTCTAATATAAATTAGACTTTTCCTCTTCCCAACCTATAGGTGTGGAATTTAGCAGCCCTCACCCCATCTAAATTTCAGTTTTTGTACCTCTAGTTCTGTGTGTCTATTGAGAGCTCTGCCCAGGTTCTCAGCCTCCCAGAAATCTCTTCCTAGATAAGACATAAGCCCCTAATGGAAAAGGGATCCCCAATGCCAAGCTACCTATTAAACTTCCTTTTACACTGAAATATGTCCCTAAAGTTTTCCACTTCCCTTTTGACTCTTCAGTGTCTTCAAACGATTTTTTTTTTTATCCTACTTTTCTAGTTCTCAGCGGGAAGATTATTCCGAATTATCTAGCCTATCACAACAGAATGTAGAACCCGTTTACAGTCTCTTCTCCCTGGAGGATAATACAAGTCAGATCATATCATTCCTCAGCTAAAAATCTTCAGATGAATTTTTGTCTCCTTCAGAGGAAAAAACGAAAATCTACTGGAGGTTCCTCTCACCACTTCCCCTCTGGTTTCATCTCCCCCTCCTCTTATCACTTCTCTTAGCTGCACTGGGTTCCGTGTTGTTTCTTAAATCTGACAGACCTGCCCCCAGTTCAGACCCTTGCCATTTGCTGTTCCTTTTGTCTAGGATACAACATTTTTATCACTTATATTTTTGGCTTGTCCCCTCCTCTTCCTCAAATATCTGCTCAAATATTGCTCTGTTGGTGACGTTTTACCTAATGATTCTAGTAAAAATTGAACTCTTCGGCCATTGCCTATTCTCTTCTTTGATTTGTCTTTCTCTTTAGAAATTATTACCTTCTAATATATTGTACAACTCAATTATTATTATTACTTTTTATGTTTTCTTCAATTAGAATATAAGTTCCAAAATTACAGTTTTTTTTTTTTAGTTCAGCACATATCCTCAGAATTAGAATAGTATCTGGCATATACTAAGTGCTCAATATATATTTTTTGAATGAAGAAATAAATAATGGAGTTGCCATTGGGCAAGAGTCCTGGACTTGGATTTGAGAGTTATTAAGTAAGCAGAATTAAGTGTTCCATTGGTTAATTGGATGGTGATGATAATGTTTGAAGAGTCGAGGCTGATAATCACATTTCTGGCATATAGCACTTCTATTTCTCTGAACTGCCATGCTTGTTGTTACCAAATGGCTACCTTTTCCCTTCTCTGACTCCATTTTATTGGGTTGATGTCTCATATCACTGTTCACCCTAAAAGCAACAACCATGATAATGATACTCTCCAAGATACTGTTGTTGATGTCAAAGGCCAAAATACATCCTGAGGGCTATGTTCCCTGTATCTATTGAATTCAGGTAGAATTTCCTAAGTGTCAATTAAGTGACAGAAATAAGTGCTACTGATATTGTAAAGAAGGAGAGATTTCTATGGCTTGAGAGTTTGAGAAAGGCCATAGAAAAGAAAGTCATCTTTCATGTGCTCTCCAGCACTTGGATAGGATTTGGCTATTTGAAAAGAGTAGCCTTTCAGCTCAGACAGGGCAGGGGAAGGAGCACAAATGTGGAGACAGAAATGGGATAAACGAAATGGATTTTGGAAGAATGTGGAACGGTTATAATGGGGCATGCAGGATGAGCACATATGTGGAAATGAAGATCTTTGAGTTGCTTTTGAGAGACATGAATATAACAATTTAAAGTGACATAAATTACAATCAGGCAGCATGTTTATTTAAGAGAGGAATGGAAAATGAACCTGGGGAATACATGATAGACAAACATGCTTTGGTTATTTGATACATACATGGTTCATCCAGTCCATTTCAATACCCAGGCATGTTTGAAATATATAAGATGTGTTATTTGATATAATGTTATTTATTTATTTATTTAATAGATTCAGCCAACATTATATTCTTCATATGAGATTGGTATGTCATTTTTTAAAAGCAGAAAATGGGATTTCTATTGGGATAAGTAATAAAATAGTTACTAGTGTGGCAAGAGTTCTGGATTTAGGCGTGAGAGATATTCAGTAAGCAGAATTAACAGTTGTATTGGTTAATTGGATGATGATGATAATATTGGAAGTGTCTAGGAGTCTAGATTTAGGTCTTTGGAGACCAACTGCATTTCTACAACCTTTACTGAATTTCTGGAAGCTGTTTGTTTAAGATGGGAAACCAAATAGGGAATGAACATTTTTGAGAAATGTGGATGTGCAAGTTCTAGATTAGAAAAAAACATGCAATTAATTAAAAACAAACGGAGAGTGCAAAAGACAAAGTATACTATGTATGGGTGAAAGTAAATGGAAAATTGAAGATATGATGTGAGCTATCAAAGTTTTTGGAACTTTAACAGAAATCATTTTGGCTTGCTGTGGAATCAGACATTAATCAGATCAGCTACATTCATTTAACTTGCTCTGATCAACTCCTCTCTGTTGTGTTTCTAGAGCTGGGATTAGAGCTTCTCCTGAGCTCTCTCAAGCAATCCGATGTAGTAGAAAGAATCCTAGGACTAACTATACTACATAAATAACAACAATCTTGGGCAAGTCAATTAACTTCTTTAAGCCTCAGTTTCCTCATATGAAATATCAAAATATTAAAGAAGATACTCTTTTTGTCACTTCCCAATCTTACACTCTCTACTTCTATGGGAACCCTTCTCTGGGACTTGTGCCTCCTCTGGGTCTCTGGCTGTCTGTATCAGAGGAAAACTAGACCATGACCCAAGATTACCTCCCTGTCAACACTGTACTTGTAGAAGGGCTTGCTTACTAAAAAAAAAAAATAAAAAAAAATAACAACTAAAAATGATGTATCTGTATTCACTCCTGAGGAGAACAACTAAGCTGCAATCTTGATCCTATAAAATGCCAACCCAAGCCATATTTACATGGGTGTTATCCCCGAGGAAAAAGTGTATTATCTGAGTTTTCTTCTATCACATATATTTCTAGAACACGTGGAAGGGTGAAGAGCCTAGGTGGTGCCTGTTTCAGAAGACAGAGGCTAGGGACATGTCTACCTTATAGAAACATGTGCATGGATTTGGCTTCTGCAGAAACCCTGGCATCTGTAGACACCAACTCTATCTCTAAGAAGTTACAGATTGCACTGCTGACTGTGTTGTTTATGTGAGGTGAGAAACACAGACTCAGCAGGACTGAAGCCTTTAGTAAATTTATCATTCTATTGAATCTTTCAGACTATAGTTGCTGGTTATATAGCAACGTTCAGTAATTCACTTTTAGATAATTGGTTTGTATGAGGATCTATATTGTTTATTGATATAAAATGAGTAATTTACATTTATGGGCTTTGCTTGTATGCAGGAAGGATCTTGGTGAAGTGAAACGAACATGGTCTTTCAAGACAAGCAGACTTGGGTTCAAATTCCAGTTCCACCCTTTGCTAAATATATGGCCTGAAAATAGTTACATAACCACCCTAAGACTTAGTTTCCTATTTTAAAAATGGGTATAATATTTAAAACCTCATAGTTGTTCTACAAAAAATCAATAGAAAATAAATCAAATCCATAGCATTGTTCCTAACACACAGTAGATCCTAAGAAATAATTGTTAAATGAATAAAAGTTAGTTTCCTTCTGCTTTTGTTCACTTTTCAACCTCTTTAGTTCTCGAAAGTTGTGGAAAATAGAATATGGCAGCAGTATCAGGTATCCCTTTGCCCGATCTCTTTGATTCCCCTTTTTCTCAAACTCAGTTTATTTTTCCTTGGGGAATTATGCCTTGGAGCTAGACTGTAGAACTACGGCAAATTTCATTTCAATTTAATTCAATACACACTTTTCTGTTTACTCTGTGCCAGCAACCATGTGAATGATCAAAACAAAATCTCTTCCCTCAAGTAACTCCCACTGGGGCAGAGTGAGATACAAGAGATGTTGTATCCTTGTGTAGACAGCAGGTCTTTTTTTTAGCAGCATGTATGTGTAATATGTGGGTGCAGGATTAAGCCGTAATGGAAATTCGAGAGTCTGTGACTGCTAATAAAAATAGAAGAAAATCCTTTAACCTCAATCGTCTTGATCTAATGTCAAAGGTATAGTAGACATGAGAAAATATAGTCGATAATGTTGAACTACCAAAAAATCAAAGTGTTTAGGATTTTGTTTTAGAAAAGCCATATATTTTGCAAGGATTATCGTCTATTTCAAGACACTTCTCGAGTATGAAGTAATTTTTTCACTATTCTTTATCTGCAAGAAAAGAATCAGGTGAAGAAATAGGACTTTGTGACATTAATATGGATGCAAATTGCTGTTATATTAAAGAAGCAGCAGCAGACAGCCTTGGATCAGAAAAGATGAATCACACATTACTGAGTGAGGAAGTGGGGAAAAGAAATGGAAAAAAAATGATCAAGGAACTAAAATCACTAAAACTAATGTTACAAAACAGTGGAAGAGACTTTTTTTAATAGAATGAATGTTAGGCTACATCTTTAAAGTAATAATGGTTATTAATTTTAAACTAGAAACTTTAAAATTAATTACCCACATTATTGTCTCATTTTTCCACTTTTTCTCATTGACAGCATCACTAATGCATTCATTAAATATAAACCACACCCCCACAAAGAAGCTGCCCAGGCTGTCACAGCATAGGTATAATGGTCTGTATAATTAGGGCAAACACAGACGAGACCTGTGAAGGTCAGAATTTAGGAGAGCAAACTGTCATCTGGTTTGAGAACTCTGGGAGGAGCCAGGTTGAGAAACTGACATGGTTGTGTTTATATTGAATAGACATCCCTGAAAGGTTAAAACAAACAAGGAAGCAAACAAAAAACAGAAACAGAATTTGAATTGATATAGATCTGGTTTTAAGTTCTAGTTCTGCCTTTTCACAGATTTGTGATCCTTGGCAAGTAACTACTCATCTGTAAGGCTCAGTTTCATTTTCTCTCTGTGTCAAAGTGTGATGATTAAATGAGATGGGGTATAAAGCACTTGAAAAATACAAGGTGCTTCATCCATAATGATTTCTTATTTTTTTCTTCTAAGAATGGCACTGAAGAGGTGCTTAGTAAATATTTCTGGCATTAAGTTGAAGATATAATTCTTAGAATGAATATGAGGTTATACTTAACAAATACACAACAGTAACAATGACAACAATAGCAGCAATACAAAACACAAAGCTTGATGCATGAAAGAGATCAACAATTGTTGGCTTTGATTTGCCCCCATCCATAAAATAATGAGGTTGCACTAGATGGCCTTCCAGGTCTCTTTTAGCTTTTAAAATGTTCCAATTTAATAGATTCTGATTCTCTTCATAAGAAATTGTAGCTGTGTGTGTACTTTTATATAGAAAAATACCCAGTTTCAATAGAGCACTCTATCTGGCTGTACATCAAAGGGGGACTCCAAATCCTTCACAAAAACTGATTTTCTGTCAAAAAAGAAAAAAAATCCAACAAAACTGTCCTTCCTTTATTTTTCTTGTGAAAGCAAGGAATCAGGAAAAATTGAGAGAAAATGAACAGGTAGTGAACTCTAAGGATATTGAAACAGAGTCAGAAAGAAGATTGAGTGATAATTACAATAATGGATGGACCCTAAGAAGAAAATGTTATCGAAATCACATTTGAAGGTGGAAAGAAAGTGCCCAGATGTGAATGAATGACTGAAAATAAGGTGGCAATAGATTACAGCATGGTAGAAGAGAGGAAGAAATGGTCAAAGGAAGGCAGAAAAGCAAGAAAAAATGTGAGCTGAGTTTTCTGACAAAACGAAAAACTTAAAAAAAATAAAGGAAAGGATGAAGAGCAGGTATACCAGATAAATATTTTTCTATGTTGGCTTACATGCGTTGAATGAAGTTCTACTTATTATTAACGTGGTTTTGCTGTGAGATTTAGTCACTGATGACCTATTCTCAAGAAGTTGTCACCAGGAAATTGGTTCACTTTCTGATTTACCTCAAAACAGCTAATGAAAAACAGAAGCCATGAATATAGGCATCACGGAAGGAAAAGGATAATTAGTACAACTAAGGAGTCAGTGAAGATTTTTTGGTAGGGGACAAATGAAAGCACTGTGGAACAATGATGGCTTTTCAGGAAAAAAAACACTAATTAAAGACTGCTGTGTTTGTTTGGTTTGGAATTTTAGAAGACAAACTTTGTTAAGGAGCAGATAAGTAGCTTTCTTAGGATAGCACTGCCACATTAAAATTTTATAGCACTTGGGAAAATGTACAAATAACACAGTTGTGGTTGTCTAAAAAACAAATTTAAATCTGAAGCGTATGTTAAATGATAAAATTTAAATCACATTTTACCCAAATAGTTTGCTATTTTTTACTGGGGAATTTTCTTTATAAGTTATGATTTTAACAGTAAGGTGTTACTCCTTTAAGCTTGGTGGGAAAAAATTTCTTTAAATTACCTGCATCCCCTGGGTTACAGATTTGTCCCTTGTCCTCTGCATGATAAGACTTTTTATTGCCTTGCAGGGTTCTCTCTCCAGAATTCACTCCAGTTTGTTTTTAATCCGGTCACTAGATTCTTCATAATGTGTGATGTCCAGGACAGAACTCATCATTCTTGATGGGAGCCTGGAGTGATAGTACAAATGTGTACTTTAAGAAGATTAATTTGGCAGCTGTGTGTAGGATGGATTAGTGTCTGCAATTTTTACAACACTGTTAAAGTTTGTATAAGGTCAAATTTTTGTTCCACGAGTTTGACTTCTTGTTTTGGGAGATTTTTTGGGCCTCATTTCTTTTAAGATTTAGAAAAAAATCTGTACATAACATCAGGCCATCTTTATCCCTTGATTGTTGGTCTGGTCCTTGGACTAATTGTGGGCTTCTCTGGAGGAAAGCATAACACATCCTGTGCTCCAAGCGTGGGTGGCAGTAGCTGTCCCACCACCAACTTATAGAAGCCACTCGATATTCTCGATAGTCAATGGCCTAAGCATGAGAGAGAAAGTAGGGAGGAAGAGAAACAAATAAGTACAGGAAAAGTGACACAAAAAGAAAGAGATCAGAGAAAGAGGAGAACATCATTTAATGGCCCACTTGTTAAATATATTGTTCATCCACTTAATCCAAATGTTTCTATTATTATGTGATTTTTTTTTCCTGAAAATGATGGTTTCACCTATAAAAATTCTCATATCTTCATTCTTTAAATTTTTTAAGTTTAGTATCTTCCTATAGACTGTGTATTTTTGGAGAAATAAAGGCCTAGGGCATTTTGTTTACCCTTTGGCACACCAATAGTGTATCCTCTGAGTGTGGAAAGGAGTAGAAGTGCCAGTTATTCATGTCCTATAGCTTTCACTAGACCCAAGTTGTTCCCGCATCCCCAAGGTCAACTACTGCTCCATCGCTGCTACTCAACTACACAATAGGGTAGAAATATTCCAAATGGATCTATTCTTAAAACAAAGAAAATTCACTTAATGATCACTATGTTCAAAGAATTTTCAGATGCTGCTGTAAGTCATAAGAAAGAAGAAAAACAAGGAAAAAGAAAGTCCAGACACAGATTAGGCTAATGACAAAAGGAAAAGAATGAAGAACATGTTTTCTTATTTTGTACCTAAAAAAGCACCTGAGATTTGGTTTTCAATGTATAGTTGCTAAATTAATGAACAAACACATGCATTAGAAAATTAACTCTGAGGAGCAGGAGTTAACAAGAAAAGCTCTGTGAAATATCTCAAGCAAAACGAGAGAAACCAAACTTACTTAACTTCTCAATGTTGGTAAAATAAAACAAAAAGTAAAAAGGTATTAAAATGATATATACAAAAATTTAAAAAATCTCACTTCTCTCCTCAGACTCACGTATTCGATTTCTGTTTTGCTCAGAGTAAAATCTTAAGTCTTTTCAATGGCTCTAAGGGGTCCATCCATTTGGTCCTGTCTGACCACACTGAGTCTTCTACCCACAGCTCTCTCTGCTCCAGGTACACTGATTTCTTGGATGATCAACCTGCTCTGGGCTCTGGTGTTTACTCCTGCCTTCCCCCAGATGGCCTCGTAGCTTTCTCCCTCCGTTCTTTTGGATCTTTCCTCAAGTGTCACCACTTTAGTGGGGCTTTTTTTGATCAATCTACTTAATATTCCATTACTTCCACCACTCAGGCACACCTTATTCCTTTGGCTGCTTCAATTTCTCTAAGGCACTCAACACCATATGACTGTATATATTTCTTTAATTTTTATGGCATTGTCCTTGTTGCTTTTAAAAATTCTCAGGCAATTTCATGTGGTTATGTATTTGTTTATCCATTCATTCGTTTATTTTTTTATTACTTACTTCAGAATATTATGGGGTACAAACACTTTGGTTACATATATTGCCTTTGCACCATCTGAGTCAAAGCTATAAGCAAGCCCATCCTCTAGAAAGTGTGCACCACACGCACTAGATGTGAATTTACCCATCACCTCCTCCCCCCCACCTGCCTGACACCAGATGAATGTTACTTCCATATGTGCACAATTAGTGCCAATTTAATGGTGAGTACATGTGCTTTTTGTTTTTCAATTCTTGTGATATTTCACTTCGAAGAATGGGCTCCAGTTCCACCCAGGATAACACAAGAGGTATTACTTCACCATTGTTTTTTATGGCTGAGTAGTACTCCATGGTATACATATACCACATTTTATTAATCCACTCAGGTATTGATGGGCACTTGGGTTGTTTCCACATCTTTGCAATTGTGAATTGTGCTGCTATAAATATTCTAGTGTAGATGTCTTTTTTATAGAATGGCTTTTTTTTCCTTTAGGTAAATACCCAGTGTGGGATTGCTGGATCCAATGGTAGTTCTACTCTTAGTTCTTTGAGGTATCTCCATATTATTTTCCATAGAGGTGGTACTAAATTACAATTCCACCAGCGATGCAGGAGTGTTTCTATCTCTCCTAATCCATGCCAACATTTGTTGTCTTGGGATTTTTTGATAAAAGCCATTCTCACCGGAGTTCAGTGATATTTCATTATGGTTTTGATTTGAATTTCCCTGATGATTAGAGATGTAGAACAATTTTTCATATATTTGTTGGCCATTAGTCTGTCTTCCTTTGAAAAGTTTCTGTTGATGTTCTTTACCCACTTTTTAATAGAGTTGTTTTATTTTTCTTTTTAATTTTCCTGAGTTCTATACAGTTTCTAGTTATCAGCCCTTTATCGGATGTGTAGCATGCAAATATATTCTCCCATTCTGTAGGTTGTCTGTTTGCTCTTGTTTCCTTTGCTGTGAAGAAGCTTTTTAATTCAATCAGGTCCCATTTATTTATTTTTGTTGTTGTTGTGATTGCTTATGGGGTCTTCTTTATAAATTCTTTACCTAGGCCGATGTCTAAAAGAGTCTTCCCCACATTTTCTTCCAGAATTCTTAAGGATTCACACCTTAGGTTTAAGTCTGCTATCTACCG
>CAUYSK010029575.1:0-11516 GCA_963575035.1 Avahi laniger | reverse complement strand
ATGGATCTTTATATTTATTTTGAAAAATGTTGGATGAGAAAGTGTTCAAATATGATATACTTAATAGCATAATATCACCCAAGGTTTTATGTGATGACTAAATAGAAAATATGCTGGTATCTGCCGAAAAGATACATGAGGTTGCCCGGAAAGTATTCAGCCATAAATGTCTCCATTTTTCATATTACATGGCTGGATACTTTCTGCACAGCCCTCATACATGTCAAATAGCAAATCCATTTGGTTCTTATTGGCAACTATATTGTCGATATAACTCTAATAATATTCAGTTTGAACTGAAATCTCTCTCTCTACAATTTGTCTGTGAGTGGTATGTTTCTGATTTGATAAACTGTGTTAAAAGTCTTTATGCAAAAGGGCAACTCCATCTCCAATAACTTTTTCACTTTGAAAACAAAAGACTGTCCTTCACAGAAGAAAAATAAGTGGAGCTATAACTTACAAATGTGAAAATTAGGATCAATTTGGCCTATATATGATTATGAGTTGTATTATGTATTATGAGTTGTTTAGCATTTTTATCTTATATATTTTCAGGAAAATGAGAGAGGCACACGCATTTATAAGCATATAAGGCAAGATCCAACTTTTTGACCAAATATAATCTGATCTGCAAAACTGATGATCACACTTGGGGAAAATTTCCTCTTTCTTGGTGTTTAGGAAAATCCTAAATGTCAGAAAACCAAATTTACTAGAGCATGCTAAGTTTGTTATATTTTTTGTTATTTTCTTTTCTATCATTTTAATTTTCTTTAAGATCTTTATTTCATATTTATTATTTGTAGAAAAATGCTAAAAATCCAGAGAGAAAATCACAATAAAGCCTTTTTTTACCATAGAAAAGCAATACAGCATGAATATGTGTTTGTTCATATTGGTGGAGGCAAAAATTTGTTTGAAATTTTTAATGTGTAAAAATATCTATATAACGAGAAGGAAATGGACAAATTCCTGGAAACATACAACCTCCCTAAGTTCACCCAGGAGGTAACAGAATATCTGAATCGACTAATCTCAAGCTCAGAAATTGGAGCAGCAATTAAAAATATCCCAAAACGTAAAAGTCCCAGATCAGATGGCTATATTTCAGAGTTTTACCAAACATTCAAAGAAGAATTCATACCTACACTACAGAAATTATTCCACAATTATTCCACAATACTGAGAAAGATGGGATCCTTCCTAACTCGTTCTACAAAGCCAATATCACCTCGATACCAAAGTCAGAAAAGGACACAACAAAAAAAGAAAACTTCAGACCAATATCCTTTATGAATATAGATGCAAAAATCCTCAACAAAATTTTAGCAAATAGAATTCAGCAGCACATCAAAAAAATAATTCACCATGACCAGGTGGGTTTTATTCCAGGGATGCAAGGCTGGTTTAACATATGCAAATCTATAAGTGCAATTCACCACAAAAATAAAAGCAAGAACAAAGATCATATGATTCTCTCAATAGATGCAGAAAAAGCATTTGACAAAGTCCAACATGGCTTTGTGATAAAAACTCTCATCAAAATAGGCATAGATGGTTCATTCCTTAAAATTATCAAGTCCATTTATGACAAACCCACTGTCAGTATCATATTGAATGGGGACAAATTGAAACCATTCCCACTTAGAACCAGAACTAGACAAGACTGCCCTCTATCTCCACTTCTATTCAATAGTGCACGAAATCCTCGCCACAGCAACTAGGCAAGAGAGGGGTATTAAGGGTGTCCAAATGGGAACAGATGAGATCAAACTGTCTCTCTTTGCCAATGATATGATATTATATCTAGAAAACCCCACAGATTCATCCAAGAGACTCCTAGAATCGATAAATGAATTCAGTGAAGTCTCAGGATATAAAATCAATACACACAAATCTGTGGCATTCATATACGCCAGTAACAGTCAAGCCGAAATTCAAATCAGAAGCACAATACCTTTTACAATAGCCTCAAAGAAAATTAAATATCTAGGAATATATTTAATGAAAGATGTGAGAGGCTTATACAGGGAGAACTACGAAACACTAAAAAAAGAAACTGTAGAAGATGTAAACAGATGGAAAAACCTAACTTGCTCATGGATTGGTAGAATCAATATCGTTAAAAAGCCCATACTACCTAAAGTGATCTACAGAATTAATGCAATCCCTATCAAAATCCCATCATCATTCTTTACAGATCTGGAAAAAAATAATTCTATGCTTTGCATGGAACCAGAAAAGACCTTGTATAGCCAAAGCAATCTTAAGTAAAAAGAATAAACTGGGAGGTATCAGTCTACCAGACTTAAAGCTGTACTATCAGCCTATAGTAACTAAAACAGCATGGTACTGGCACAAGAGCAGAGACACTGACCTTGGGAACAGGACTGAGAATCCAGAGATGAAACCATCCACACATGGTAATCTAATCTTTGACAAAACTGACAAAAATATACTCTGGGGAAAAGAATCTCTTTTCAATAAATGATGCTGGGAAAACTGGATAGCTACATGCAGAAGAATGAAATTGGATCCCCATCACTCACCTCTCACAAAAATGAATTCAAAATGGATAACAGACTTAAACCTAAGGCATGAGACCCTAAGAATTCTAAAAGAAGATGTTGGGAAGACCCTTTCAGACACTGGCCTAGGCAAGGAATTCTTAAAGAAGACTTCCAAAGCAATCACCACAGCAAAGTAAATAAATAAATAAATGGGATCTGATCAAATTAAAAAGCTTTTGCATGGCCAAGGAAACTATCATTAGAGCGAATAGACAGTCTACAGAATAGGAGAAAATATTTGCTCTCTACACATCTGATAAAGGGCTGATAATCAAAATGTATCTAGAACTTAAAAAAATCAACAAGAAAAAGTCAAACAACTCCATCAACAAATGGGTAAAGGAAATGAACAGAAACTTTTCAAAAGACAGAATAATGACCAGCAAACATATAAAAAAAAGCTCAACTTCTCTAATTATTAGAGAAATGCAAATCAAAACCACAATGAGATATCACCTAACCCCAGTGAGGTTTCCTTTTATTTTGGAGTAAAAACACTAATTTTTGAGTAGATATTTTATATTGTAGCGGAATTATATGTGTAGCAGCTGTGTTCTTTTTATAATTTTTAGTATTGTGAACTCTATGCTGCTAGGCCCTGTCGAGGTTATTGCAGGACACATTTGTAGATGTGTGGGTCTTACAGGAAGTGAAATTACTTAGTGATGCTTAACCATTGCCTGAAACATTTTGAAATGAAAACTTTGAGGGAATAGAATGATTCAGCCTTTTCTGCCTCCTACTTCTTTTTGAAATCAGCTAGTACACATTTGTAATGTGATAACACAGTTGTTTGGAATGTCTGAGGCCAGACGGTCTCAGGTAACATGATATCCTCTGAAGTTTGAGTATTTGTTCCCGGAGACCAGGTTATAAACAAGAGGGTACTGATGGAAAGCTCACTTCTGAAATCCCCTCCCTTCACAGGCCTTCTAATCACCTGTGTGGAAAGCAGCAGTCTGGGTCTACTAATCCACATTAAAGGAATGATACCCACTTGGCGCCTTTTGCTTGCATTATATTCTCCTACGGCAGATCTCATTCCCCTGTAGGGGACTGATTCTTGTCAGCTGAAAAAACATTTTCATTATGGGAAAGAAGAGTACAAGTATGATGTGGTACCTATTAAATCTTATGTAGATACCATCTGTCATTTGAGTTCTTGTCTGTTTTACTAGGATAAGGAAGTGGAACTCTTGGTTTTAAAGAAATTATTTCTACCTTCATCTGTACAGACTCCTCATGATTGTCTGACTTTTTGATATGTCTATTCGCTTGCTAGTACAGGTTAAGTATTCCTTATCCAAAATGCTTAGGATCAGAAGTGGTTCAGATTTTGGATTTTTTCAGATTTTGGAACATTTGCATTATAAACTTAGTGATTGAGCATTCCTAATCTGAAAATCTGAAATGCTCCAATGAGAATTTCCTTTGCACATCATGTTGGTGCTCAAAAAGTTCCATATTTTGGAGCAAATTTTGGATTTTTGGATTAGGAATACTCAGTCTGTAGTAGTCAATTTTTGTTAGGAGACTGCAAGGATGCTTAGCTTTAGAAAACAGTTAACGTTGTAGTTACAGTAAGAAAAAGGAAACTTT
Organism: Avahi laniger; assembly: GCA_963575035.1. NCBI lineage: Eukaryota > Metazoa > Chordata > Mammalia > Primates > Indriidae > Avahi > Avahi laniger. The sequence continues at coordinate 7,344 of CAUYSK010029575.1, read as the reverse complement.
GTTTTATTTAGCATCATAGATTATATTATATGAGCAAAAGTAGAGTTTGTTTTACTCTGAGTCTAGTTTAAAAACAGAAGTGTCCAATCTCCTTTCCTTAATACAGTTAAAGCCATCTTTTGGCTTTTTTTAGAATATTACTTTGCCACTTGGGTAGGACCAAACACCTTTTGGACCATATTCATTGTCACTTAACACCTACACAGATACACACTAGAATTAATTGAAAGGCTGGTGCTATATTTTCTCCTTTTTTATTAAATGGCAAAGTAATATATTCACTGTAGAAGTTTTAGAAAATGTAGGAAAAATATAAGGATAAAACTGAACATCACGAATAATTCTACAACCCAGAGATTAACATTTTGGTTTGTAGCCTAGATAAATTTGAAGAAGTTGATGTTGTGTTTTAATTTTCATCCTATACCAATTTCACTTGATATATCTTGAACATTTTCTCATATCCTTAAATATTCTTTGGAAACGCTGCATTTGATAGCTGCATAATATTCGATCATATGGATACATTAATTTACCAATCTCCTATTGGGCATTTGAAATCGTTCCTGATTTTTCTGTTATCTATACCACAATGATGACTGTCTTCTGTATTTTGTATACATCTGATTATTTCCTTTAGGCTATTCCTAGAAGTAGAAAGTGAAATTACCAAGACGAGGTATGACTTAAGGCCTCTTGACATGTATTGCCAAGTTGTTTTTATTAGACATGTATTAATTTCCACATATGTCAACAGTATATAAAGTGCCTTTACTTGTTTGTTTGTTTTTAGACAGGGTAGCCCAGGCTGGTATGATCATAGCTCTCTTTAACCTCCAACTCCTGGGCTCAGGCCATCCTCCTTCCTTAGCCTCCTGAGTAGCTTAAACCACAAGCATGTGCCACCACACTCTGCTGACTTTTAAAAAGAATTTTTTTGTAGAGTCAGGGTCTTGCTATGTTACCTAGGCTGATCTCCAACTCCTGGCCTCAAGTGATCCTCCTGCTTTGGCCTCTCAGAGTGTTTGGATTATAGGTGTGAGCCACTGTGCCTGGCCTAAGGTGCCTTTTTATATACCTCTGGCAGCACTGAGTAATTTCTTTATTCTTAGTTGCTACTAATTTTGATGGAACCCCAGTGCATTGCTGTCTGTTTTAGTAAATAAAAATTATTCATGGCAGAAAGTAGGGATGCAATGTTATAAATAGTAGTTCTTCAAGGAACTGATAACTCCAGATGATACTTTCAGAATCATCAAAATGGGTCATATTTTAGCTCTAAGAATCTATGTTTCTAAAAATATATTTTGCCTTTCTCAAATAGTCTATCAATCTCAAATTTAATATAGGGGAAAGTGCTAATTTTTTCTCCTATAATTATTATTCCATACGTGCTTATGGGTTATTATGTTAGGCATTTCTGTACATGTAAAGACTCATGTTTTTGTGGTTTTTAAAAACAAAACATAACTTCTGGTAAAAATTGCACAAGTGTTATGGAAAGTCTTGATTGTTACACAGGAGTACTTTCTGGTCAAAATCACTTACAGTGACAAACACTTCCTTCAAGTATTGTTCAGGTCTCTAGTATTTTATTTTACTTATTTATTTTTCACACTCCAGCTAATGCAGAAAAGGTCTCTAGTATTGTCACGAAAACCTTGTAAATTCAGATTCATCCACGTAGCAACACATTTCATGAATAAACTTGGAAGCGAGAGATTTGGTGAGTTCAATGCTTGCTGTTATGTAATCTATATGTCCAAAATACTTAAAAATCAGTATCATTAGATTCCTGATCCCAACTCACGAATTACCAGTGTGTGAGTAATTTTCATCTATTGAAAGTTTTTTTCCCCAATGGTTGTTTCACAATAGTCAAAGCCGTATGATCTCAAAAGTATAATCTATTGATGTTTATGACTTTAAAAAATTTCTTATGTAAATGTAGTCGGTATAAGAGTTTATAAAGAGAAGGTATTTTCCCTGTTGGTACTGTTGTTAATTTAATCCTCGGTAACTGAAATGATAGCAATAGTGTACTTCTTTTTGTTGTTTTCTTATATTCTCACATTCATCTTTTATCTAGTCTCTTAAAACTATAATCAAAACTGATTATAAAGAAATTCTTAATTTTACTTTACAAGGAAGCACATAGGGTGCTTTCCTAATGTTCTAGAAAGCAGACCCCATTTTAGCTTCTTAGTCATGGGGGAATCTGTTTCTTTCTTTTAAAAATTATTTATGGTTTTTATTATATTCAATTTTTTTCATTTAATTCTTATAACAATCTTGTGAGGTAGGTAAAGAGTAGTTGAATAAATTTTAGTTTCAACTAAGGATTTCACTCCACAATTTATTTGTTTTATAGTAAGTTATTTTAAGCTACAGTATACCCCTATTCAAAATTGAAGATTTTAAAATTTTTATTAAAAAGTAAATGGACCGTTCTATCCCTCTCCTCACCTTCCTTTTTAAAATCTTTTGTTGGACCAGATATTGCAAATATCTCCAGTGTTAATAGCTTCTATTTGTCATTAAATGTGAGGGAGGAGGAGGTTAGTGATTTAAAAAAATTAAATAGCAGCAATTTCCCTAAAGGTAGGTATTTAAACTGAATTCGAAAGCTGAGATAAAAAGTGTGGCTCAGAAACTGTGGAGATTGTAACAAAGCATCAGGTAAAGGAAGCAAATGGGCAGAATAAACCACCCAGACAAAATGCCAAACCGGGCAAAGTTTGTCTTCAAGCATCTTGCATTTCTCATTTTAGTAGGCATCCCACTGCTTAGTTCCCTGTCTCCTTTAACCTGCTTTCTGTCACTGTTAGCAGAACAAGAAAAGCACCCTGAAGCAAAACTGTCCTAAGAAATGTACGCTGCAGAGACTTCCCAAAGAGAAATGGATGGATTCAGTTGACAGTCTCTTTGCTGCTCACCTGAGTTTATATTCATTTTTCCCTGGAGAACAATTATAGCTATATAATTAAAAAGTTGACTTTGAAAACCATTCTCGCCAAAAATAGATAATAATTAATATCCTGTTCTTTATTTTTTAAAACCACTTTATTGAGGCACAATTGGCACACAAAAAGCTGTACAGGTTTAATGTTTACAACTTAAAGAGTTTAGAGGTAAGTACACTCCCGTGAAACCATCACCACAATCTATGCCATAACCCATCCATCACCTCCAAAAGTTTCCTCCCACTCTCTTACTTATATTATTTGTGTGATGAGAACGCAACATAAGATTTATCCTCTTAGCTAATCTTTAAATATATAATACAGTATTGTTAATATAGGGGCACTATGCTATACAGTAGATCTTTAGGACTTAATTCATCTTTCATAACTGAAACTTCATACCCTTTGACTAACACTGTCGTGTTTCTCCTTCTCCCCAGCCCCTGGTAATCACCATTCTACTCTCTGCTTCTATGAGTTTGACTATTTTAGATTCCCCCTATAAATGGTATCATGTCATATTTGCCCTTCTGTGTCTGACTTCTGTCACTAAGCGTAATGTCCTCCAGGTTCATCCGTAAGAAGAGTTTCTTTTTTAGAGACTGGTTAGTTCACTGTCCTCATTTTAAAACCCACTTTGGCTCTGAAAACCTACGACTTTGTAAGTAAGGAGTGGAGTTTGCATGCAGTTTATCTTCCTGTCCCAGGTGAAGTCTGGTATTCCATATTGTGGGTTAGGCGCTTGATAGATCTGTATCTATATGTATATCTCCATACTAATTACAGGGGGGAAGCTATGTTACAAAATGGGTGATAACAATTATTAGCTAGGGTTTAAGTATTACTCTTGGCATTCAAACTAGACTCTGATCTTAGATGAAGGCAATGGATCTAGTATAAATAAGCATTGTTTCGAAACTGATAAAGTGAAACTTTATTAGAAGACTATAGATTTAACTATGCAAAAAAATACCAAGTGTTGTCATGGACATGCATTTTGTATGTTCTCCTAGGACCGAAAAGAATAATTTGTGGGTTATGAGTAGAACCAAGGATTTTGTTTGGCTGCAATAGAGTATCATCATGCTAAAATATAATCGTAGCTTTTTGTCATAAGTGCTTTCCCAAAAATATCTGTTGAAGGTTATAACCTAAAAAAAAAAAATCCTAACTTAAACATAGTTAAAAGCAAATGAAGACAAGGCTGATGTTAATTGCTTAGGAAAAAATAATGGCTTAAACCAGCTGTAATCATTGATAATTATTAGTTTCCCTTATCAAATATTTGTTGGAATGAATGTTATTTACAAGCCACAGTGAGATACAGAGATAAAATACAGCCCTTAACCTGAAGTGAGCTTACAGTTTAGATAATTAAGAGAAATTCACAAATAATACAAGGTAATATACTAAAAGTTAAGAGCTATTGGAAAAGAGCTACAGGAGTTCAAAGAAGGCCAGGAATGGTAGCTTGAGATATTAGTGAAAGTATCCCAGAAAAGGTGGCTTTTGAGCAAAATTCTGGGGTGAAAGAAGGGTATGAATAAAATCTCTGAAGCAAGAAAATGTCAGAGAATGTGAATATCACATAGTTTTTAAAACTGGGTTTTTTAGGGTAGAGTACAGGTAAGGTAGATATTTTTGTCTATTAAATTAACAAAATTATTTTGTAGCAAAATATTCAGTGCTGCTGATGGAAGTACAAATAGGTGCAGCCTTTCCAGAAAGTAATTTTGTAGTATATCAAGAGCCTCCCCTTCCAATCCCACCTTCCTATCCACACCCCAAAAAGATCTATGTTTGACTTGGTAATCACACTTTTAGGAAACATGAGGAGATAGTTTTATAATTTTGAAGTGGGAAAATGATGCAGAAGCCACAGAGGAGATACATTTTATTACTTAAAACTTAAAAACCAATATTTGTCCAAAGGAAGCACCCAGAATGAAGAGAAAAACTATACTGGGAAAAAATATTAGCAATATATCAGACAAGGGGCTTATCTCCTTAGTCTACAAAGGACTCTTATGAATCATAAGAAAAAAGTTAATATGATGAAAAATGGGCCAAGGACTTGAGCAAGTAATTTATATAAGAAATTCAGATATAGGCCTGGTGCAGTGGCTTACACCTGTAATTCTAGTACTTTGGGAGGCCAAGGCATGAGAATCACTTGAGGGTAGGAGTGCGAGACCCTGTCTCTACAAAAAAAAAAATTGCTGGGGATGGTGGTGTGCACCTGTAGTCCCAGCTGCTTGGGGACTGAGGCAGGAGGATCACTCGAGCTCAGGAGTTCGAGGCTGCGTGAGTTATGACGACGCTACCGCACTCTAGCCCTGACAGAGTGAGACCCTGTCTTCAGGAAAAAAAAACCAAAATTCAGATATAGTGAAATAGTTTCATATGTTCACTGGCTAATAATGAAAAATATCAAGTTAAAATTGTGTTTTTGGCATCTATCAAAAAGTTGAATCCAATGTTGGAGGGGATGGGGGGAAATGGGCATATTAATATACTGCTACTGGGAATGTGAAATGATATATTCTTTTTTAGAGAGCATTTTTACTTTTTTTCCTGAAATAAATTTTAAAAAGAGTTACAAAAATAGTATACCATTTCCATGGTCCCTTTACCCAACTTCCTCTAATGTTAATATCTTATATCATCATGTTATAATTACCAAAACTAAGAGATTAATGTTGGCACAATACTATTAATATCAACTAAACTGCAGACTTTGTTCAAGTTTCACCATTGTTTCCACAAAGGTCCTTTTTCTTTTCCAGTATCCAATCCAGGATCCCATATTGCATTGAGTTCTGTCTTCTAGTCTCCTCTAATCCATGACAGTTCCTCAGTCTTTCCTTCCTGACCTTGACAATTTTGAAGAGTACTGGTCAGTTACTTTGCAGAATGTCCCTAATTTGGGTTTATCTGACTTTTTTTATGACTCAATTGAGATTATGCAATTTGATCAAGAATATCCCAAGAAGTGATGTTGTGTTCTTCTCAGTCCATCATTGCTAGGGCTTACATGATGTCCATGTATTAATACCTTATATACCAGAAATGGTAACTTTGATCACCTGCTCAAGGTGGTGTCAACTGTCTTTCTCCACAGTAATGTTACTGTTTTTCCCTTTGTGATGAAGAAATATTAACAAAGTATATTATATTTTATTAATACATATTTAGGGGAGAGACTTCGAGACCATACAATATCCAGCTTAAACTTTTGCTCACCAGTGTTGGCATTCACTGATGGATTTTGCCCGCAATAATTCTTTCTGTCATGTTCTAATGGAGGTTTTCTATTTCCTTTATTCCTTCTACATTTACTAATATTATAAAATTTTTTCTGAAAGGAAGATTTGTCTCTTCTCCCTCATTTATTTATTCAATCATTTATTTGTATTAGTATGGACTCATGGACATTATTTTATTCTTTGGGATATAATCTAGTACTGTCATTATTTGTTGCCTGGATTGTACCAGTTTTGACCATTGGGAGCTCTTTTGGGTTGGCCCCTGTTTCCTTTGGACATATCCCGATTTTTTTTTTTATTAAGCACTTTATTTTCTGGCACTAGAAGATACTACCCTAAATTTGCATTCCTGCCCTGGCCCTGGAATCAACTACTCCAAAGAGCTCTGGTTCCTTTTATTGGAGAATGGTATTTGGAAACCCAATATCTGGGTACTGGATATGCTCACTGCTGTTGGGGTATCACTACTTCTAGGCCTGGAGGGCAATTTTTAATAGATTAAAACTATAAAATGATCATAACCTTTTTATCTCAGCAGTTCTGCTAGATATATATCCTCTAAAAGCACCAACAGAACTATTTGATAAGGATGTTTATTGCTGTATTTCTAATGATAAGAAATTAGAGCAATCCAAAATGTCTACCAGCAGAGAATATTGGTTAGAATTAATTGTGATATGGAGAACTATTAAAAAGTAGATATCATGTAACCAAAAACCACTGGTACTCCTAAATCTATTGAAATATAAATTAAAAAATAAATAGATCGACCGGACGCGGTGGCTCACGCCTGTAATCCTAGCACTCTGGGAGGCCAAGGCGGGTGGATCGTTTGAGCTCAGGAGTTCGAGACCAGCCTGAGCAAGAGCGAGACCCATCTCTACCAAAAACAGAAAGAAATTAATTGGACAGCTAAAAATATATAGAAAAAATTAGTTGGGCATGGCGGTGCATGGCTGTAGTCCCAACTACTCGGGAGGCTGAGGCAGGAGGATCGCTTGAGCCCAGGGGTTTGAGGTTGCTGTGAGCTAGGCTGACGCCACAGCACTCTAGCCCAGGCAACAGAGTGAGACTCTGTCTCAAAAAAAAAAAAAAAAAAAAAAAAAAAAAAAAAA